>PVKS010010964.1:0-58288 GCA_004027875.1 Aplodontia rufa
TGGGACTAAGGTTCTCACTTCCCTGCTGGCTTCAACCCAAGACTGCTCTCAGCTCTAGGAGGCTGCCTTTGCTCCCCGCCATGGATTCCCTCCATCATTTCAGCAGAGGTGTACCCAATCTTTTGTTTTGAATCTCTGATCTCTAGATCAGTTTTAAAATGATCATGTGGTTAGGTCAGGTTCCCCCAGGTAATATTCATCTCTTGGGACCTTACATACATCTGCAAAAATCTCTGTTGTCATGCGTATTAATTTCCTAGGCCGTTGAAACACATTATCCGAAACTTGGGGGCTTATAACAACAGAAATTTAGTTTTGTGTGAAAGAATACATCCAGGGGGGGCTTAGCGGTTGGAGCACTTGCTTGGCATGCGCAAGTACACGGGTTCAAACCCCAGCACCCACGTACACAACTAAGTGTCAGAGCAACGAAACCCATGTGAAAAATTCAATAAAAATTGATTCTCTGTCTCTGCCTCTCTCACTGTCCTTCTCTCTTTAAAAAAAAAAAAAAGTATAAATCCGGGAGACTAGAGGTCCTACATCAAGGTGCTGGCAGGGTTAGTTCCTGTGGGGTTGATGATGGCAAGGTTCCATGCATAGCCCTCGCTTCTGGTGGCTGCCGGCAACCCTCTGCATTCTTTACCTTGTAGCAGCAGCACTTCACTCTCTGCCTCCATCTTCGCCTGGCCTTCTTCCCCTGAGAGCTTCCGCCAACTTTCCTTTTTTATTCTTTGCAGATATAATTAGTTAAGATGAGGTCACACTGGGGCTGGGTAAATCCTAAATCCAAAACTAGGATCCCTGTAAGATCCAAGTAGTCTCAAATAAAGTCATAATTTTGAGTGGACATGAATTTTGAGAGGACACTATTCAACCCAAAATAGTGAACTCTGTGGCCTCCCAAAATTGACATCTGTCTCATGCAAAATACACTCACCCTGCCTCAACATATCTAAAAGTCTATATCCATGCCATAATCAATTATAAATCCAAATTCTCATCTAAATCTCATCAACTAAAAAAAAAAAAATCCAAAGTGCCATCATCTAAATCAGGGTTGAGTGAGATTCTGGGTTTGAGCTAATTTTATTATTCAAAGAAATGGCTATATGCTGGAGTTTGGAAACCATTTTGTAGGGGCAGAAAACTTGACCAATCTTAATTATGGATTACTGTTACCATTAAAAAAGACAGCATACATGCAGATACGTACATAATATTCTTATTAAGGAAATATTTATTGAATACCTAGTACATACCAGGTATTCTGGCAGGCAATAGTAATGCTATCAGTGAA
Source organism: Aplodontia rufa (assembly GCA_004027875.1). Classification (NCBI taxonomy): domain Eukaryota; kingdom Metazoa; phylum Chordata; class Mammalia; order Rodentia; family Aplodontiidae; genus Aplodontia; species Aplodontia rufa. The sequence goes on from PVKS010010964.1 coordinate 1,301, forward strand.
TTAAAATTAACAAAAATTTTGGAGCTCACTATATTCTAGGCTGGTAAGAAATAATTATTTTCATTAAGTATTCTTTGCCTACATATGAGTGAATGTTTTTAAAAATAATTTCTTTTTGTGTAGAGACAAGCATATAGAGGTTGAGTGTCCTCATTCAAAATGCTTGAGACCAGAAGTATTTCAGACTTTGGATCTTCAGGGATTTTGGAATATTGCATAGACATAATGAGATATATTGAGGATGGACCCAAGTCTAAACACAGAAATCATCTGTTTCATGTGCAGTTTATACACATGGCCTAATAGTAATTTCATGCAGTATTTTTAGTGTGCTTGTTCATGTTAGGTCAGGCATGGGATTTTTTTTTTTTACTTGTGGAATCATATTGCACTAAAAAAATTCGGATTTTGAAGCATATTGGATTTTACACTTTGAACCTGTATGAATAGGTCTCAAAAACTGTTGTCTGGTGACAAGGTTGGTGAGAACACTCAACTCTTTTGCCTTCAGAACTTGCACAGGTATTTGATTCCAAAAAAGTTCCATTGCCATTTGCCACTATTTGTTTATTGAGCATCATCCATTGTCATACTCTTCAGCATGTCATTTGAGGTCCTGCCTCTGCTAAGTGACCTCTATCTCCTCACTCACTGTATGCACCAGCCACATGGAGATACTTCTTGTCCCCGAGTGTGCATCCTCACGGCACTTGTGCTGTTCCTCATGCTCTTCTTTGTGCCTCGAATCACCTTCCTTCCATATTGGAAACCTGCTTTGTTCTTCAAGACACAGCGACAATACCATTTCCTCTGCAAAGGCTTCCTATTTGTTATCTCCCATGTCCGGAATGAACTGTGCCTTACTCTTTTCTCCATAGTGTTCTATTTGGCCCAGAATTCATATATGGTCTTCTTTATGTTATTATAAATGGATTATTTCCCCAACTAAACTGTAAACTCTTGGAGAGTTTAAGATTTTACTCATGTGCTTTGTACCTAGTAGGCAAATAACAAATTGCTTTAAGTTTCAGAATAGATAAAATTATTGATAAGATTTCCTGATATTTTAATTCATGTGGATTAGTGTTAAAATGCTTTGATATAGCAGTTACGGTGCTTGCCTCACCATGCACAAAGATGCAGGTTCAAACCCCAGCAGCACCTACGCAATGAAGTGTTGGAGCAAGGAAAGCCACATGAAAAACTAAATAAAATTCTAACTGTCCCTCTCTCTTAAAAAAAATGCTTTGACATGGGGCTGGAACAGTGGCTCAGCAGTTGGAGCACTTACCTGCCATGTGCGATGACCTGGGTTCAAACCCTACCACCACACATACAACTAAGTGCAGAGAAATGAAAACCAGATGAAAAACTAAAGTTTTTCATCCCACTCTCCCTATCTCTTCTTACAAAAAAATGCTTTGACATATTAAATGCATTTTAATTATTTTGTTATGGACTTTCTTGAACACTCTAACTCATCCATTAATATCCAAAGTATTGGGGAAAATGTAGTTAATAAGATAGACCACATTATTATAACTGTGCAAAAAGTAGCTGAAAGAACGAAGTTCTACATTTTGTGTTTTGAGAATGCAGAAATAGAGGAGCTTTGGAGTTAAATTTTTGTGACTCCTATACATATTTACCTGTTTTGATAACATATCAGTTGAGTGGTGGAAGATAATTTTTGTTAAAAGTTTGTTGTTCTTGGCATAGTTGTTTAAGGATGCAGAACTTGGGAATGATGAATCCTGGGCTAACATGAAATAGTAGCACTTTTCACTTACGCTAAATAAGTTAAAAGGGGGAAGGCTTCTTTTTCTCATTTGGAACATTTACTAAATCACTGGTAAAACATAATAGCAGAAAATTTAGTTGTACAAGACTTTCTCCCTCTCAGAAAGAAGCCATTCCAACTGTTTAATGCTTGTTCATTTCTGTTGCAGGCTTAGTCCTCCTGTTCTTCCACTATGCTCCTTAAAAGAAATACATTTGTCTAAGGATAAATTTTTCAGAATAGAACCATCGGAAACTACCAATGGTTGTTTTCTTGCTATATTAACAAGAGAGGTAAGCAGACAAAAAAAAAAAAAAATTCCAATCCACTACGTACTTTAGAATTGAGAAACAGCAGAGCCTCTCAAGAGGAACATTTTAAAAAGCTGTGCTTGTATTTTATAAATAGCTAAAGGGCAGGAAAAGGAATTAATGCTTTATAGCAAATAGTCCCTATTCTTTATGCTTCTGTTTCTCTTTAGTGGGTCCTCTAGCCCCCCGCCATCAAGATCTAGGTCATCTTCCCTGACATAAGAAATTAGCTGTGTAATTCTTTCTATCAGGTTTATAAATGGGGGAATTGAAATAAAAAAGTCATTTACTGAGGCTTATGGCATGTATTAGGGACTAAGGCCTAAAACCCATTTAATATTATTTTCACTGAAACACTGACAAATATCTGCAATATGCACAATAGCAGCTACCTTCCAAATTAATAACTGCTTTTTTAATTGTAGCGGGACCCATCTGAGACAGTGTCTGTGAAAGATGTTTTGGCCCGAGCTGCAGCAAAAGGTCTACTGGATGGGATTGAGTTGGGTAAATCATCGAAACGAGAGAAGAAGAAGAAGAAATCAAAAACATCATTGCCAAAAGCACCCATCACTGATAACGGCATCCAAGGAAAGATTGCTGAGTTCCTGAATCGAGAGGCCAAAGCCAGTAGTGCTAACAGACCAGAGGCACTAATGGCCAAAACACTTCTTCCACAGAAAAACGGAACTCAAGTGGGTGCCTCATCGCAAGTCAGGAAACTCCCCAAGCCCACCACCAATCCTTTAGCGCCCACATTACCGAGGAACACTTACCACTCCAAGGTATGCGACCGGCACACCAACTTCACACGACCTCGACCAGAAGACAAAATGATTGCTCTGAAACCCATTGAGATTGTTTTGCCTCCAGTAATGGTGCCATTTCCAGGTCCCCAAGGGATCAGATCTCATGTACCAACTCAACAATTTTACTACCGCTGGGTTGGACCCAAGGCTACTGTGCCCAGCTACCTTCCCACACCATCAGTGTCCAGGAGAGGGGAGAAGCCTAAAGAAAACTTACCTTCCACCCTACTCAGGCGTCCTCGGCCATGGCTTTGACTGTCCTGTTTTTGACAGGGACCAGAAACAGGTTTTTTCCCCCCACAAAGTCTGGTATTTCTCAGAAGGTTAGACATTGCTACATAAGATACTCACTTTTGGTCACTTACTATCTTCTAATTGTGAAAAAACCTTCAGAGAATCCAGACAAATGAGAGACAATAATGTAGGGGGATGGTAAGTGAGCAGAATTCAGATTCCACCAGCTTGGTGCTGGTCTGTTTTAGAATACCATGTTGTAGACTCCGAATCAGCTGTCAGAACTTGCCTCGCTCCTGTTAACTTTCATTCTGGACTAAAGCTCAACAATTTCTCCTGAAGGGAAATGTGGCTGGCCTCGTAGCAGGTTGCTTTTAAAATTCACTTTTGAGGGCATTCATTAGAAAGCACGGTTATGCAAAAGACGCCCCTCTGCCAGCTCCAGACCACCCCTTCAGTCCCCAAGCAGTCCTAGTTGAACTTTTCCGATCACGATCGAGGTTGATTTTTCTCTCCAGTACTCATCTGTTTCTGAAACAGGGCATGACATGAGTTTTTGGAACATGACAGCCTGAGTACAAGTAGGAAGCACAGGAAGTTCAAGAGTGCCAGGTGTATGTCACTCGGATGTCCCTTCCGAGGGAAGTGTTTCTCATGGGAAGAGCATCTAGGACCCTGAATGGATTGAGCACAATCGCCCTGCCCTCCCTTCTGCCTGTTTATGTCAAACATGGTTGAAGAAATGACTGTGAGCAAATTTCCATCAAAACATTCATAATTCTTAGGACAAAACTGTTAAATACAAGTAATATCTATTGTCAAAGAATACAAGTGACATCTATTATTTAAGAAACCTATAAAGATTTCTGATTCTAGCCAAAGATCAGGTGATACAGCAAAATAGATAAGTCATTTCAAATGGCACACAGTAATCAAATTTTGGTAAATCATTTCTGATGCACAATCAAAATATATTGTAGCACTATGTTAATTATATTAAATGTCAATTCATCTTAAATGTATTATCAATTGTCTACCAATGTTGGTATGATTATTGTTTCTGGGTCTACTGATTTATTTTCATCATGGCAACAAAATATTTGACATTAAATAGAATAAGTTACAACTATAAATTTTGTTAAAAAAAGTTGGTTGACACATGATGACATTTGAATTTAAATTTTATTTTCAGAATTCAGTTGTGTAGAGTATTAGTGATTTCAAATGCTCAACTCAGGAGATACTTTAGCAGAATATTTAGGTTTCAGCTGATAGGCTATTTTCTCATTTGACATGGGGAGAAAAACAAAATGACGAATTTCATTTTAGTAGAACTAAGTAATTTTTCCTTTAGCTGAAGATTACATTTTTTTTTGGTAAAATCTCTAAGTAAAGAAGACTTTTTATACTTGAGCCAGGCTTATATTTAAATCCTGAAAGAATTCTGCTCATTATAATTACAACTCTTAAAAAGCACAGAAATGTTTTAAATGTTCAATTTATTTTAATTTAAAAAATCAATAACCACAAATCTCTGTTCCGGAATGACAGGGTGTTTCATTTTCTCAGCCCCACCCAAATCTGCCTTAGAGTATCCCATGCCTCCAGGTAGGAAGAGCAGCCTGACTGTGCAATGAAGCGCTGGCACTTTCTCCCAGGAATCTTTTATCCTTTTCTTGCCCTTACCCAATTCTAGGCTGGAAAGGATTCCATTGTCCAAACTAGAAGGTCTGAGAGTTTTATTTTCAAGTGTATTTTCTGTGTTAATTCTCATTGTTAGGAGATAGTTCGGGATGTCTCCTAATCTCTGTAGCAGCCTGTGAATCATGTCATAACTTGTAGCCACTTATTTTCAGTAGCTTCTAACATGCCTCTTGGCACCAAGTTATTTTTCTCTTTAGAAGGTTATGGAGATTCTAAATTAAACCATTCGGGCTGGAGTGGTGGCTCAGCAGTTTCAGCGCTTGCTTCGCAAGCATGAGGACCCAGGTTCAAACCCCAGCACCACCTACACAACAAAGTGTCCGTGAAAGTGTCCAAGGAATGAAAGTCACATGAAAAACTAAATTAAACCATTCGTTAATTATGCCAGCATTTTATTCTGAGAATCTTCTAAAGATCAATTATTTAAATACTTTAGTAGAATAAAAGGGGAAAGACACTTCGGCTAAAAGCCGAAGTGAAGAATATTGATTACACTAATAATTTTGTAGTGAAGAATATTGATTACACTAATAATTTTTGTTTAGCATTTTACTTGCTCAAACTTCTTAAAGAGTATTGAAAAAATCTAAAATAATCAAACGACTGGTATTTAGGCCAGGTGTAGTGACACATGCCTGTAATCCCAGTGGCTCAGGAGGCTGAGGCAGGAGGATCACAAGTTCATAGCCAGCCTCAGCAACTTGGTGAGGCCCTCAGCAACTTAGCAAGACCCAAGTGCTGGTGGCTTCAGTTCCTGGTACCAAACAAACCAAACCAAAACAAAAAAACCATTGGTGTTTTGTTGTTACTGCTTTTAGCAGAAATGGGGTGGGGGTGCAGGACCAAGCAGTGCCCACTTCACATTCTATTTGTCCTCTTTCATGTGTCTAACAGTTGAACTAAACCAGATTCAGCTGGGGTTTCTGGTTACCTTTGAGATATTTAGTGCCTGTATCTCTCTCTTCTGTATTCTCTGAGGCTAGGTTTTTACAGGAAATGAGATAGACTTGATGCGGAAATACTTTAATTTTAAGACTGCTTGCAGGAGACTTGAGCTGGTGACTCAGTAGACTGTGTCCAGAATGGAAGCTGTCTATGCACCAAATAAGGTCAGAATTTAGTTACTTGCTCATTCTTGTAGGTGTAAAGATGCAATCACTATTCAAAGCAGAATCTTAAATTCCTAGTATGAATTCTTAAAGTTTGAGGTAAGAGTTTAAAAATGACAAGTTTAGACACATTAAATTCTATTTTTCATATATATGACTGAGTTGTGAGATAAATGAGCCCAACATTTTATGCAGCTAAGTTTATTCTTAATACACATTAACATTTGAATGTGTAAAAGTGGTCAACAACAAAAGGGGTAAAAGGGAAAACAAGACATCCTTTCAGGATTGAGTTGGCTCTGGCTACCAGCGACTGCTGATTGATGGTGGCAGCAAGGATCTTTGCCCTGAAGCCGAAATAACTTAAACTGCATTTTACTGGCTGTTAACACCTATGTTTAGTGTGTGTTAGGGTAAGCCTGGCCAACCAGACAGCCAGTGGTTTCATTAAATTGTGCTAATATCAGGCAGGGAGATATTTCCATGTTGTTGATGAAATCTTGCATAAAATGGTGCACCATTCAAGAAAAGTGTGGGTGCCACTAGCACGTGGCCTCGTGTAGAGCTCTCACAAATGTCCATCTTAAACTTGCAACATAAATTTTTTTGAAAAAGTAGCCATGCCAACAGTTTATCACCAAGAACTTGTTTTAATGGAAGTGGGTCTACAACCCTTCATGCAGTCAGACAGACAGACAGAAACCAATGGTCCTACTGGGCTATGGGTGACCTTTATCTAGGCAGAAACAAAGGGCGTGTGGATGTGTGTGTATATCTCTTAGATGAAATCACCCGTGTTGTGAAGGATATAAAAATGAAGCACCGCACAGTGCTTTAGTTTACAAAGTCAAGTTCTTAGCCATAGACCTGTTGGCTCTTCCCCTTGATGCTGCCAAGGAGCACACCGAGCAGATGGCAAGACTGTAGCTAGCTAGCTAGCTGCTTTTAAAAAATAAAAGGAACTTTAAGCATTTTGCTTTTTCTTCTACATATTCCAATAGAAATGTGACTACAAATCATTACAAACCAACTTTTAGGCAATGTATGGTTCACTGAGATTACTCAGACCTGAATACACTGTGACATAATATGCAGTAAAGAGAATATATTAACACAATAATGCAGTATATTTCAGTAAAAATAGAATAAATAAAATAAAAATATTTTAAGCTGTATTTAACAGGTTAATTAAAAAAAAAATGAGACAACATACAAGGCATAGTGAACATGGCTGCCTGTTTACCGAATCACAGATACAAAGAATGCATAGATAACTGAAGTCAAGATACCAGGTAAAACACTGGCATCCTTTCACAGACAAATACACACATACTTTCATATATACTTTTTGGCCATGGCAGAAAGTGTCTGAACATACTGTTTAACATAATTAATTTTACAAATTAATCTGCATTTAGTATGCAAAGCTACTCTCAAAACATCTGCAGTAAAGTTTGTAAAGGCTATCACCTTATTGTAGCCTATAATTGCATATATAAATCAGTTTGCTACTTAAAGCTAGCTCAGTATTCTTGATCCTGAAAACAAACAAACATATGCTTTAAAAAAATGAACAGGGGGTTCTGGTAGAGATCTCCCATAGAAAAGCGAATTACTTAAGAGTTTTGAAGTTTATCGCACTAAAACGTTTCTCTGTGGAGATCGAGCTGTGAGATCATCATAACTGATTTTGAAAAGCTTTTCACAGGGCACAGAAAGGTTTACTTAATGCAATCGTTTCTCACAATGGCTCTGGATACTTTGGATAAAACAGTATGCAAGTTGGCAAGAAGTTTACTCTTTTCTAAAGTAGCATCGTTTCTGTCATAACATTAGGGTGTCAGTAAACAATTCCAGAACCTGTGCGCCAAACTCCACGAATTCAGAGGAAACGGCCAGCGAAAGGCCTACTCCTTCCACCATGTTCTCTGGTGGTCAAGGGCCAAGCGTGAGGAGTATCTCTACCACAAGCAACGCCATCTCTGGAAAGTCTCACCCATTAGAACAGGCTGCGCTGAATGTAGACGCCTGTCCTTTACAACACGTTTGAGGCACGCTGCAGCCAACTGTCCTGGACTGCAAGAGAACAACGGTTTCATGATATTTAATGCCACTGAATAAAGAATTCAGACACATTTCCTTACTCATGTAGGGAGTCTGCGATTGCCTGACACTTTCCCTATCTGCTCTTTGTATGTGCCAGGGTCATTTGAAGGTCCTCCTGTCTGTGGAGGAGCAATGCAGCAAGCGCTGGGAGGCGGGTCCTTGATCTGGCTCCAGGGAGCTTTGGAGAGGTCTCAGGCCAGTGGATTTAGCCTCTTGGTACTTGGTACTTACCGCTCCAATGTGTTTAGTACCTTTTCTCCCTTATAAGGCTCCAATGTGATAAGAATGTGGAAACCATTCTGACAAGAACAAAGCAGTGTATAAACATAAAGCATTACTTTTGTAGCTGGATATTGTAAATGTTAATTTTGACACTAGAAAATAAACAAGAATAATATGGAGATTGATCTTTTTAGCAAAATAACCATGTCAACAAAAGTTTAAATTGCTATATCTTTATAGCTAAACTATCTACCTGAAAAGAAGCAGAAAATGGCTGTTTTGGGGAAACTGTTAAATAGTCCATTATTCCTATGTATATTTTGCTCTGATATGAAATTGTTTTAAATCTTAAAAGTAAAATGGAAAAAATATAAATTCTAAAATATATCTAGTTGTGTTCAATAAATTTTCGTATTAAATACATAAATTTAAGAAAAGGTTCAACTTATGTTGCCATGGACAATACATGATGGACAGACAGCTTTCGGGACAAAAAGCACTAGAAATAGGACTGAGCTAGGTGCACAACTCTAGCACAACATTTACCACTAAGATGTGAACAAAAATAAAATGGTAGCAGACACCTAAAATAATAGTGTATGAGACAAAATGGCATTTTCTCAACTCCAAGTTACATACTGGCTAATCAGCAAACTAAGGATGAAAGGTTCTTGAGGAGTATTTCATCTTAAGCTTTGTATAGAGAATGGCCATAGTGAACTGTAATTCTCTAGCTGCATCGTACAATGTAAGGCAGAAGTTTGAAATATGTCCCACCCAAAATGCATTATGATTAATCTCTTCTTAATCGGTTTGAAAACCATCTGAAAAAGAAAGGCTATGTTTTGTTTGATTTTAATTCCTCAAATTCAGTTTTTCATCAATTTTAAAGTTTCACTCCTTTCCAACATCCCAAAACAGCTGTAGGCATGAAATGGTGTCCATGTGTCACACCGCTCGTCAAGGAACGCTGCCAGTTGGTTCAACGGCCAATTCAGCTAACCAGTAGGTGCGAATTTATGAAAAACTAAAACCCATCATCGTCCTATCTTTACAGCAATTCAATGGTATCTGCTACGCAGCGTCTAAAGGTTTCCAATGTTGAAAATGGGGCAAAGTGCAGTAGGACTTGAAGGTTGCGTGTGACACATCCGTCGAGAGAACAGTGAGAGAACGCAGGCATGGCTCAAGGACGCAGCGTCAGTTCACCAGGAGGGCTGGGCCGCATTCTCTGCGGGTGCGAAGTTGGAACGTTCACAATATTTACAACAGGAAAAAGACCTTCCACTGCTCAGGATGTAACTTACTGACAGCAAAAAGAAAAAAACGAAAAACAAAAGATTCATGCTTCTCCTCATAGCACATGATGGTGGCGAGACAGAGAACATGCCTGTCTAACGCTGCTCGGTTACGGACGGATTCTCTGAAGACAAAGCATCAGCAACGGAACGGAAGGCTGAGACCAGTTCCTGTTCTTTAGTGTAGCCACTCAATCTTCAGGTAAAGGTGACAGTCCTCTGACATGGGCGGCTACGGCGTTTCCGTGACAGGGCGTTTCTGTTTCAAAGTGTCGATGAGGGATAAGACCCCTCGTTTTACATTGGTTGTGACTCTTCTGGTCATTGAGTCTGCAGGCGGAGGAGGCGGTCGAACTTTCTGTGAAGGTGGTCTGGCTACCAAGCACTTCTGATACCGTAACTGAAATGAGACAAACCGAGTTCAGGCAGCAACGTGGTGTTTCTTCTTGTTCAGTATGATTTTCACTTATTAGCAAAACACTGACTCCCAAAAGGCAAACACCTAGGTCCTAAACATGAGTTTAGAGGTTTATTTTATTCTTAATGTGGATGCTTTCAATTCTCCTAAAGGAGCATAAGCTCAATGAAGATATTCTGCCTTTGCCATCCTTTCCTCCCACCCATTTCTACCTTCTACTTTTTCTATTAACAGGTTGCAAATGATATGCCTCATAGTCGGCAAGCTAAAGAAAACGCAAAGGTTGGGTCACAGTGTCACAGCTGTCATCAGAGGCGTGCCACCTAGGTGCTCATGGCTCATTCAGAGGCAGCTCAGCAGAAGGGGCACCATCACTTGAGTGCCTGGGCAGTTACTAAATCTGTTTCAGCCTTGGTTTAAGAATCTGTAAGATGGTTGGAGAATGGGGACCTTTCTAGAAGGTATTATGTTGGATAAGGCATACTTACGGAATGCCTAAAATGGGCCTAGCTACACATATGTTCTTGCTTCTATTTCCTGCCTTAACAACAACACAATAATAATAAAGAACGATGTACTAAGATTTCAGGATACATTTTACATTAAAGTTTAAATCCTAATGGATTATTTGTTTTTTAAAAATCCATTATCATGGGCATCATGGAATATTTCTATCCTTCAAAAACCTAACAACAAAGCTTCCCACCTTTGCACTAATGGAAAAATAAGTCTAGTCAAAATTAGATGAAAAAGTTAAAATTTATCAAATGCTTTTCAAATCCAAGTATTTTAAAATGATCCCACAGCTGATTTTAAAAATCAACTTAGATATTAAAATATTAACAGGTGGGGTTGGGGATTTAGCTCAGTGGCAGAGCGCTTGCCTAGCACTCGCAAGGCCCTGAGTTCGGTCCTCAGCCCTGAAAAAAAAAAATTAACAGGTTTCTTGGTAGAGTTGAGGAACACACTGAGGCTTGGGAAGGAGCAGTCACAAATACCGACAGGCCACAAAATTGGCCCTTTCAACTCAGTCTGATGAACGTGGATGATTTACTACATGTGTACTCTGAGCAAGGCATCTTGCCATGTGTGAATCATGGTTCAAACCACATCTAAAGCACGAAGTTACAGACAGGCAGGTGTAACAACATGGGACCCTCGATCTGGAATTTTAAACATGTACAAAGCGAACTGAAGTTGCACCTGATGAATTTCATAAAGGATCCCTCAGTCTTATTCCAAATTTCACTAAAATACCTTCAGTCAGGCCTTACATCACATAGCTATAAAATGTGCCTGAAATTTAAGAAAAAAATGTGTTTATACTGTGTTTCAGATAGTATCAACTCATACATAGATATTTCAGCCAGAGAATCATGTACATTTGAACCAAGAAGAAAACAACTGCATTAGAAAAGCTGGACCGGGAATGGCATGGTGGAGCTTGATCTCACCCGTGCGCCTCCCACTGGACTGGCCGAGCTACTCGAACTGGTTGCACCCATACAATTAAAACTGAAAGCAGGGGCCTGGAGCGGTGGCTTGGCGGTTATGGCGCTTGCCCAGCATGCGTGAGTACACAGGTTCAAACCCCAGCACCCACGTACACAACTTCAGTGTTGGAGCAACGAAAGCCACGTGAAAAACTCAATAAAAACTGACTCTGTCTCACTCACTGTCCTCCTCGCTTTAAAAACAAAACAACAACAACAACAACAAAAAAAAACTGGAAGCAGAGAAGTCATTTCCAAAAGGGAAAATGAGATTGGGAATCAGAAAACAAACTGTAGTCAGTGATGAAGCTAATTATTTAACTGTCGTTAGCATTTAAAATGTATAATTAAGGGTGAAAGCCATTCATTTTATGACCAAAACCATCTGTTTGGATCCATTTCAATTTCATAAAATATCAAAATAGTCATCATCCATTTTAATTTTAAAGAGAATGTGAATAAGAAAAAGAGAGTGTTAATTTTTATTTTTCAACTGGTTTTTGTTTTTCCTTTATTTTGTTGTGTACATGGTGCTGGGGTTCAAACCCGGGTCCTCACTCATGCCAGGCAAGCGCTGTAACCTCTGAGCCACTGCTCCAGCCCCTCATCATTCACTTTTGACTGAAATGTATCTGCTTTACCTAGTTCCTTGACCCCATCCTAGTTCCTGACTCCGCCCCACTAGCTCCCCTCAGTTCCAGCCCTGCTCCTCACACCCAGGCCTATGAGTTAGAATCCTGGCTCCACAATCTTGAGCAGAAATTATATCTGTACAAGGGACTGTGGTAAAGAAGGTGACCAGATCCTGAGAGTGAACACCAGGCCTCTCCTCCCTGTGCCCCTGACCCCTCTCCATGTCAAAGGTGTCTTTTATGATAAAAATCAATCTGCTCTCTTTCCTCGTTCACTACCTTTGGCCCTCCCACCTCATCCTGTTCCTCACTCTTAACTTGGCATTAACTATATGTCCTGTATGCTAAAAACCAGGCAGACGAAAGGAGAGCTCCTCTGCCTCCCTTTCCTCACTCCACCTATTCTCAGGACCTTCTGGGTTGGCTCAAAGTGCAAAGTCTCTAACCAATTAGGAGGCTAAGTGCCTCCATGATGCTGTTCATCTACCACCTTTTCTGCAAGACCAAGCACGTCTTGTTTAATGCCTGAGACACATTCTGAGAAATTCGCTGTTAGGGGATTCCATCCTTGTGTGAACATCACAGTGTACTGACACAAACCCAGGCCTTCCAGACCCCTAAGCTGTATGGCATGACTACTGCTCGCAGGCTGCAAGCCTGTACAGCACGTGACTGTACTGAGAGAGTACTGCAGGCCACTGTCACACAATGGTATTAGTACATCCAAACCCAGGGCACAGTAAAAATGCAGCATAGAAGATAAAACTGGCATGCCTGTGGAGGGCACTTACATGCTCAGAACCTGCAGGACTGGAAGTGGCTCTGGGCGAGGCACTGAGTAGCAAGTGAATGTGAAGCTGGGACATTACTGTGCACATTGTAGACTTTATCAACACTCTAGACTTAGGTGATACTAAATTTATTAAGCATTTTTTTCTTCAATAATAAATTAATCTTGGTTTACTTTAACTTTTTAACTTTATAAACTATTTTTTAAACTTTGTGACCCTTTTGTAATAACACTTAGCTTAAAACACAAAATCACTGTAGGCGATAGAAATGTTTCAGCTCCATTATCACCATAGGGGACCACATAATGTACATGTGTGACCCCCACGTCAGTCCAGCTTTGCTGGCTCGCTGCCCTTGGCCTATGAAAATGTGCGGGCCGCCGTATCCTAAAGCCAACCAACCAGCAAACCTGTCGGTGTTACCCTTTGAGCTGGCCTTGCGGTCATACTTTCCGAGCCCTTTACTTGCAGGGCCTCCCCTTCTCAGTCCAGTGCAGTCCCGTATCTTATTCACAGCTCTTCCCATGCTACAACGGGACTTAGGTCCACACATCTCCAGCACCACATCTGAGCTCCATGATGCGGGGATCATACTGAACCAGGTCTGGGCCTTCCAGAGCCAGCCCAGGAACACTGGTTTGAATTAAATGCAGCACAGGGGCCTCCAGCCTGGCCTCCCTCACCTGGGCCAGCAGCTGTCCACCACATCTCAGGCCACTGGCCCCTCCCATTGGTGCTCTCTGGCTTGGTCTTTTACCTCTCGTATAGACGGGCTGATGGCCTCTGAGCTGACCGATCCTCTCAACATGTCCTTTCACCCCATCCTCTGCTCTTGTCTTGCTGGAGTATTCTTTTAAAACCTAAACATGGTTACCTCACTCTCCTGCTTAACAGTCTTAGCTAGAGAGAACGGAACTTTGGCCTGACGCCACAGGCCCTTTATGCCATGGGCCTGCCCCGCTTTGGGTCCAGCCCCTGACCTGCCACTGCTGGACTGCACCATGGACTGCTGGCTTTGGAGCCTACATTCACCGGCTCCTTCACTTCCCTGGAACTATTCTCAGGGTCTTCTGTAATAGGTGTTCCAAGGATATTAGTGCATGATGAGGCATTTATCTGTTTCAAACCACATCCATGGTGAAAAGCACCCTGGCTCTGTTACCTGGCAGCAAGGGGCTGACCCTGAGCTCTGTCACTTGACATTTGAAATGAGTAATTCTGCTTTAATTTATTGCATATAAAAAAAAGCAGGGGCAGAAGGCTGAACGACAAACTGGGCACGGTCACTCACCATGCAGGCGGCTTGGACAGCCTCTGACACGTTACCAGCGTTAGGCTCGCACCAGAACACGTGGCACTCGAAGCGCTGGTTCCCAGTGTCCATGATGAAGGCAAATGTGTGGACATCCTTCCCGACTCCCATGAAGGACAGGAATCGCACTCGACACTCCACCAAGGTTTCCTCTTCATTCTGCAAGAGACGTTGCTTAGCATCCCATGCTCTCTGGGAAACCAGGCAGCAGTCACCCCAAATCACCCCAATCTTCATCTTTATCACAGAAACCAGCACGCAAAACCTGGTATTAAACAGCATAGCCAGGCTGAATTCAGAAAGAACCTGGGGCTTTCTAGAAAGACAGCACTTTGCCTAAAGGTCTGCAGAGGCCTTCATTGCTGTAGGGTCTCCTGGCAGTTTAGCTTGATCTGAACCACACTGCTGTCGTGGCAGCATCCCGTTCTCTACCTATAATAACCCTGCATCTGAGAGTCCACTCAGGGAGGAACAGAGTCATATGGGCTTCTTGCACACGGCACAGAAGCTTCCAGACTGCTTGCCCAGGTGAACCCCAAGGACATCAGGACCAAAGGATTCGTTGCCTCTCTCTCCCTCTGGCCCCTCTACCCTAGCAAAATAGCACACTGAGTCACATCTCTATCTAAAACCACACAGAAGTTGCCAAATCAAAGAATCTGTCAAATCATTTTTTCCACTTTCCACAAACCAGTGGCCATATGAAGCAGCAGAAGAAATGCTTGGAATTCATTTTTATGGTTATAAAGCCCAACCCCTTGCAACAGCCACATGCAGTTTCTGAGTTAGTGAACAGATCCAGGAAGGCAGCTTGCAGATCACAATGTATCACCTCACTGGGCTGACTTCCTTCAAGACAACGCCAGCATGAGAGAGAACAGGCTGGTGGGGGGCGGGCAGCAGGAGGCAGCCCAACCTAGGAGGTTACTGTTGAGGGGCTCCAAGGGTGAGAAGCCAGTTTGTGGGGAACAGTTGGGAAGGTCTGAGGGGAGAGGAGGACAGTGCAGCTGGGGCCAGGAGCAAGGAGGCCAGTGGTCTGTGCTGGGGCAGATGATGAGACAGGTGGGCACACGTTCATACAGGGCTTGAAAGTGACCTGCTGGTGGACAGATGCAAGAGCAGGCTGATGACCTGAGGACTTTCCCAGACATGTGCTTCACAAGACAGAATCAAAAATTGGTCAAGAGCCTGGAGCAGACTGTCTGATCCTGTTCCTTCTACTGTGTGAGGTTGGGAAGGTTACGTTACCTCTCTGTCCTTCAGCTTCCTCTTGTTTATTCCACAAGTGTGAGATCATTCAGGATGATGCTAATGCTGGCCTCTGTCAGGATGACCAATGACCTCTTTTTCTATTCCCATAATAGATCACCAGGCCTTCCCTAATAGAAGTATCCTCTGTGCCCAAGCCCAGACAGCATGGTCTAGTCGCCACTGGGGTCCTGAGAGGGACTGTCCAGAAACCTCTGAGTGAGCTGTGTCACTCAATCACTTCAAGCAAACAATTTCAATCTCTTGGGCAAACAAGGACAGAATCAGGAGCACCAGGACAGAAGTGAGCACAACTGCCACGAGATCCAGCCTTGGCTCTACTTCCGAGTTTCATGGAGACTGCTGTACCCAAAGCCTCGCTGTGACCCTTGATGTCCCCTAGATCCCTTACCTTTTCACTGATGACTGTCACGGTGGCATCGGCCACATTCATGTTCACTGATGGCCAATCCTCCTTGTTAGATGAGGTCATAAGACTTTCTATGGCACTGTTCAGGGTGTCCATTCCTGTGGATGGAAAAGGTAATTGAAAAACTCTTCAAGGCGTTTATCACTTTCCAATGTGGCCCAACTGCCCAGTAATACCTGTACCCTGATCGATCTTTATCTGTGGTTCCAAAAGACAAGACACTTTATCACCTTATCCTCATGACTGTTCAAAAAGAAATGCCAACTTCCCCAACAGGAAGAAGGGTCACCACCCCAGAGAGCCAATATGGGGTGTCCTAGCTAATAAGACCACGGCAGCCCAATCTCTCCATATTCCCTGGCCCAGCGGGTGGAAACAGTCCTCGGTAATCCTGTCTCTGCCTAAGCAGGAACTGGGGAGGGGACATGGCAGAAGCTGGCACTGGACATTTAACTAAGGTCACGTCTGAAGGCCCCTTGACATGGGTAGTATGTGCTGGATGTTCCCACAGGCTTTCTGGGGGCCTGGGAGTAGGAGTGAGAACGTCACTGTGCTCTAACTCACACAGAATTCACTTGTTGAAAGGGTACAAGTCAATGGTGTTTAGTATATTCGCAGAGTGCAACCATTATCCAACCAATTATAGAACTTTTTCATTACCCCAAAAGGAACCCTGCATCCTTACGGAGCCATCGTCCATTCACCACGCCCCCCCAGCCCCAGGCACCACTTCCCAGCCTTCCATCTCCAGGGATTGGTCTATTCTGCACGTTTCGTATGGACAGAATCATGTGATACATAGGGCTTTGTGTCTGGCTTCTTCCATGTAGCTTAATGTTTTCAAGGTTCACCCATGTCCATGTTTCGTGCTTTGTTCATTTTTATTGCCAAATAAATTTCCATTATATACCCACTGGTAGTTGATAGACATTTGGATTTTTTATTATTATGAATAATGTTGCTGTGAATATTTGTGTGCATGTTTTTCTATGGACAGATGTTTTCATTTCTCTTGGATGGGCATGCAGCAGCAGAATCGCTGGGTCAAGGGTAACTATGTTTGTTTTGGAAGAATTGTCTGATTATTTCCCAAAGCAGCCGTATCATTTCTCATTGCCCCCAGAAGTGAATGAGGTTCCAATTTCCCCACACCAGCCAGGTCAAGGCTACATCTTCCAGCCTCTCTTCAGCTTGGCAGGGTAACTTAAGTTTGAACTGAATGCTGTGGATGCCATTTCTGGGCTCCCAGTTTAAAAGGAGGGCATGAGGGCTCCCAGTTCCTTCTCCCTACTCTGCAATGGAAACGCCATTGCAGAAGGGCACAGCACCTCCACAGGCCTGCACTGCACATCTCTAGACTGCTGGGTAAACAAGAAATGCATGTCTGTCTTGCTCAATCCCTGTGCACTGGGATCACAAGTTAAATCAGCTTGGCCTGCTTCTCTATGGCTCGCTGGATCAGGACTGTGCTGTGGCTGGTGATGGACAGAGGGCTTGATTCAAGACAAGGTGAGGGAGTAACACAGAACACCTGCGTGAACACGTGCAAAGGGGAAAGACAATAAAGGTTTACATACCGACTGGTCTGTCCACAGGTAACATGCCCAAGTATTGCACGTGGAACTTCTGGACCAGCTCAGTCTTTGGTGTTGGGAAATCTACTACAGGGAACAAAAGCAACCCATCTTTCTCAGTGGTCCCCACATGTGAGTGGAAAATACTGAACACCTGGCACCTGAAGTCCCCAGAACACCACCCATGCCATTACATCCTGTTTCCGAACATTCTAAAAAAAAAAAAAAAACAGCATTTCTGATCCTAGACATTGGAGAAATCAGGCAAAAGACTAAAGCTTATTTAACTTGGAAGAATTAACTTTAGTCTTTTGCCTGACTTCCCAGCCCCTTATCTCTGCCAGTTAAAATCCTACTAAACATTCATTTCAAGGTAAGAAAGGGTTTGAAGGCAGGAGCTGGTGTGCCAAGCTGTCTGATGTAGGCTAAGAAACAGCTTTGCATACCCTATTTGTCAGGCATGGTTGATGCCTGGAGAAAGCTTAATCAGTAAGGGCCCAGGAAAATGCACATTTTCAAATTAGTCCCCAGTCCACACTATACATGAGTTATAAAAACAATATTCTTTCACCTAACCCACTCTTTGTACCTACGGACACTAAATGAAGTCTGTGACCCAGTGAGACCCAAAGTGCACACTTGTCTCACATCTTTTGAGTTCAATGCTTTTTAAGGAAACTCAAGACAACGGAGAACGGCCCGAGACCTCTTGGCTCTTGCCAGGGATGGCACGTGACAAAGGTGAGATCCCACTGGCCTACCTTGCAAAGGAACGTCGTGGTTCACACTGGTCCTCTCCTGCGAGCTGCAGGCCAGGGCCTTGGCATTCTTCCGCTCGGCCATAATCTAAAGGTTGAGCACAAACAGCTCTGGTTGGTGGTTACGGGCCCCACCCCTCACTAGTCCGGCTATAAAGTGCATTGATTTCACTTCCAAGTGGAATTAGCTTTAATCTTTTGCCTGGCTTCCTCGCCCCTTACTCTGGGCTACGTCTTTCATTTGAGAATTTTGCTTTTTTTCTCTGGGAATCACAGGTGAGTTACTCCTCAGGATAACAGTCTCCCAATTGTTTGGAATTCACTTCTTCCGTTAACCTGGCTCCCACCCCTGCTGAAAACAACCCAATATCCACAGTTGTGCCTGGGCTAGCTGGCCCACAGCACTCAGGGGAACACAGCAACGGGGCTTCCCTGGCTTCTAGAGGCCACTTACAGATACTTTTTCAGGGTTCTGGAGACAGAATATGTGGGTTCAAATCCTGCCTCTGCTGCTTACTAGCTGTGTGGCCTTGGACAAGTGACCTGCCCTTCTACGTGTCATCTCCCTGACTGCACAGGGGGTGATCACAGTGTTTATGTCACAGGGCAGTTCTACGAATTAAAGGAGTGAGTACATCAATCACTCGGTAGGTCAGAAACATCATCTGCTGCTGCTGGTGTTCTCAGGTTCCTCCAAACTCTCTCCTGTTAGGGACACGATGTCCACTGTGCCCAAGTGTCATTGCTTTCCACTCCTGCTCCTTGCCAGCTTCACTAGACTATGGGTTTAGGGACTGGAAGAAGCCCACCCTTTAGTGACCTCCAAAGTGATTCAATTCTTGGGCCAAGCTTTCCAGTTCAGGGACAGAGCTCCCTATCTGTGCCTGTGACAGAGGGCAGGACAGGGGAAGTGGAGGCTGCGGCACGCACTCTGGGCCAGGCCAGGTTTAGGGGGCTTTATGCTGGAACACACGCAGCACAGGGCCAGGTTTCCCTGTTTTGGACATTGCTGTCTCTCCGGTGCCTGCCACAGCACGTGGCATGGGAAGAGCACTCCCGTGTCTGCAGTAGAAGGAACAAGGAAAAGGAGACCTGGGAGGTGCGCCATAGCCGCTGTCACTGCACGAACGTGGCCAGAGGCTGGGATTGAACTCCACCAAGCACCCTAGGAGGGCCCTGGAGGTCAAAGGACAGAGAAGTTCACGTCTGCTCTCAGCTGGCTTCCTTGTGGAATGCTGCGACCCAACCGCAAGTGCCCAGCAGAGGACGGGAGGGGCCTGCCGCGGCCAAGGTGCACAGCAACAGTGACTGTCGGAACAGCTGGCTGGCGAGGACCACCAGCAAGCTTTTTTCTGCTGCTGTGGACGCAGGGGTCAAGTACTTGGAGGTTCTGGGGGAAGAGCTGAGGCTAACCCAAGGAAGAACTTTGTCACAGCTACAGCTGCTCAAAAGTGGAACAGACTCCTGAAAAATAGGGCAGAGGAGTTCCCTCTGCAGAACGCTATGCTGGCCGTCAAGAGGGAGAGAGGCTGGACTGACGGTGCCTGGCTCCCTATTGTCATTCTGGGACTCTGGGATGCTATCAGGAAGCTGGATCCTTATCAGAGTGGACGGTGACCACAGCCCTGTCCTCCAGCTGGACAGCGAGCCTCCGTGAACAGCTGTGTCACTGTGCAGTGCGTGACAGTGCCTGCGTTTTGTCACCCCAGTCGGTTTCACACCACCCTCCCGTTCTCCTGCTCCTTATCTCCACCTGCATCCCCTCTTGGACCAGGTGGTCCTGCCCCCAGGAAGTCTGTACATCTCCACCCCTGCACCTGCCACCATCTGGCCCACCTACACTACCGAGATTTGCCCCAGTCCGTGGGAAGGGCTACGGCTCTCTTCATCTTGTAGACAGTACCATGGAGCAACACCTCGCCCGTAGCAAGATTATAGATGGCCTTCCTTAAAAATGTCACGTCAGTGCTGACGAGGGCATTGAGGTAAGCCTGCAGTGGCTGCCATCTGTACTGAACACAGACTTCTTTTTTGGTCATTATTATTCTAAACATAGTCTAGCAACTATTTACAAAGTATTTGCACTGTATTAGGTATAACAAGCAATCAAGAAATAATTTAAAGTACATGGGAAGATGTACGTGGTTTATATGCTGATACTATGCCAGCTTACATGAGGAACTTGGGCATCTGAGGTCTTTGGTATCTGCTGAGGTGCTGTTACTGGTCCCCTGTGGATTCTGAAGGACCACCGTACCTTAATGACATGGGCTGAACAATCTGCCCACTTCTTCCCTGAGTATGATTTACAGGTCCCCTCTCCTGCCCTTCACATCCCTTAATCTGCTCAAGCAGCGAGAACAATGAGGAGTGGACCTCTGTGCCCTGACCCACCTTACCTTGGAGCAGATTTCGTGGAGACTTGTGGCGATGGCTTTAGCTGGTGTGTCACATCGAAACACATGACATTTTAAAATTCTGGTATCTTTGTCTCTTGCTACATAAGCAAAATCCCTGTGCCAAAAAAAAAAAAAAAAGTATCAGTACATTAGAAAAAGGAACCTTTTAGCAACACATATGCTAGTTATGAATGTTAACTGAGCTAGCAGCGAGCGAGTCAGTGGTAAACAGAGTACGCAATGATTGTTTTTAAAAAAAAAATAAAATTTCAACAGCTACAGAAAACAGGCACAGTTTGGTGGATATTAGGAATTCATTTCTAAGGAAAACATGACTAGTGTCTGTTGAACTTCTGGGACAGCTAACAACCCTTGACAGACACTGAGTTTCGCATAATAACAAATATGATGATCGTACAATGAACGCAGGCTTGGGAAGAGCATGAATTGCAGGAGCGATATAATGACAGACACGCTGGAGCGGCAGAGGCAAAACAGCCGGCTCTGATGTGGAAACTCAAGCACAGAACCGCTGGCTCCACGGCTGCTTGAGAAAGTTGACAGGCAGTCAGCGGGCACTGTGGACTGAGAGCCTACCAAAGGCACCCGATTGCACTGAGCCCTCCTCCCAGCCGGCTCTCAGGGTGACGGCAGGAGCCTCGTGTTCCATACTGCTATAAAGCGTTAGCTCAGACACCGTGTTGAGCAAGCAGCTGCCGCTGGATTTTAGCATTTGTTTTACTGATAAAAAAGATACCAGCCGTGGCATGACTTGGCTTCAAAAGAACTATATGATACAGCTGAATTTCTCACCATTATTATGGGGGGACAGTGGTTTCAAAGTCGAAAGTGTTTATGAAAAATAAATGCCCAGCTTTACCCCTGCAGTCATGGGTCACCGTGATTGAGGTGTACATGATGCTAAGCCAGGGTCCCATCAGGATCCCGGTAATTTAAAAATGCTCTCTTAATGTAAGAATTGGTAGTCTTTTCATAGACCAGGACAGATCCTATCCCCCAGGACAGCCGAGGTTTCCTTGGGAAGGCACGAAGATCTACCACTGCAGGCAGATGACCACTGGGAAGGTGTGGCCAGAAAAAAAGTGGGGTTCAGGTGAGGGAGAGCTGGAGAGAATGACTGGCAAGAGAAGCCTCCCCCTCGCCTTGCTGGGCAGGGTGGCCTTGCAGTGGGGCTTTCTGACCCCAGGCTCTAGGCCAGGGCATCCTGTCCTGGCTGCCACGCAGGAGCACTTGGGACCTCAGCCTGCCCACATCTGACCCCAACCTCCTGCTTTGTCATGGTCAATCTTAGCTGGTGTCCTCCACACTAGAAGCAGACTCCCCACCCCATCCTGCAAGTGGGGAGGTCTGCAGAGACAGCTGGTACCCAATCCTGTGTTGGGCCTACTGGATACCCGGAGGTCTCCTGGCCGCCTCCTTTTCCAGCCTCACAGCGCTAACGTTCTAAGCCAGTCCCGCTGCTTTCGCCTCCACCCCGTGCCTCTTCTGAGGCTCAGCTGGCGCTGGGGTGCACCCTTCCTGTCCTGCCAAGGCTCCCACACACACTGCACTCAACGGGTGTGGCATGTCTTCCTCGCAACTCCTTAAAGCTCCATGAAGATGATTTGCGCTTTATTCATCCCCAAGACCTGGCGACTCCGGGCAGCAGTGCTATGAGCTCCTTCCCTCAGGCACAGGGCCTGGTCTGCATGGCCCTGATTCCCAAGAGGAAGCTGGCCTGAGCCAGAGGCATGATTGGGTTCCGTGGTAGCGGGTGGAGGGGAGGGTGTGGGCCAGGAAGGGGCTGCAGGCTTGGAGGTGAACACGGCCCCGTGCCACACTGTGTTCCCAAGGCCCTCCCAGCCTCATCTCGCTCACCATCCAGGCAACACGTACATAGAAATGACAGAATTTTGGAGACTGTGCTCCAGGGAAGCCTAGTTTTTGGTTCCCTTCCCTCTTTCTACTCTCAATCCCTAGGATCTTGAGGTAACCACACCAGGTCTCAACACACACACCTTTTCCTTTAAACCTCCATGTTCAGCTGCCATTGGTCTGAGACCAAATCTCTCTGAAGCTCCCTATAGTCACCCACAGCATATCCAAAACCCTTTGGATTCTAAAAGTAGTAAAATCTGCTCTACCAACTCCAGCACCATTCCTATAATTGAGGAAAAGGTGGGTCTCCATGTCTGCTCAGTGTGACATCTTCTCTTGCATGGGGACCAACGGCCCTCCCTACACTGTCTAGAGCACACCTGCCAGTTGGCCCATGTGAGGCCTGCTTTGCCCTCTAGCCCACAGGACCTTGCTTTTGTGTCTAAATGCTTACAGTATGTAATTCTGTACCATAAAGAATAAGTACTTGTTATATCTTATCTCTTGCAGTGACAGTACAGGTCTCAACTGTGTCTGTCCTAAGAGACAGTAAAGAACAGCAGAGAATCCATCCAGGTAACTCAACTTCCAGTCTCATTCCTGGATCCACTCAGCTATACAGGTTGAACAGCCCTGAACAGAAAATCCAAACCTCTGATCCCAAACTGGCATGATGTCACCAGTGGAAGATTCCACACCATGAACTTTGCTTTGTGCACAATATTATTAAAAAGGTTGTATGAAACTGCCTCCAGGCTATGTGTGCCAGATGTATATGAAACAAATTTCATATGTGGTCATGGGTCCCCACCCCAAGTTATCTCATAGTGTATAGGCAAATATACCAAAGTCCGACAGAATTCAAAACCTGAAACACTTCCGCTCCCAAGCAACGAGGGTCAGGATACACAGTCTGCAATGCTGGGCATGCGGCTTCACCTCATCTTTAAGTGTGGGTGTTGCAAAGCCTGACTCCTGGGACCCTTTCTGGCACTGCCATTCTCTGATATCAGCTTGCAAGATCCAGTCCTCTCTCCGTGACTGCTGGCAGGCCTAAGGACGAGGACACCAAGGTGAGCGGAACAGGCCCTGGTCAACAGGCAGCAGAGTGTTCCTAGCACATGCCTGCTTTGTGCCCTCTGTTCTTTCATATGTAACCTCTCAGGCATAATTTAAAAATTAGCATTATTCATCTTCATTTTCTTTTGGCTCAGGGGCAGGTGGTAAATGTCCTAGGGGCAACCATGTGGAGCCCACATCTTCCTAAAGGAAAAACCCAGCAGCCTCGGGCTTGCTTTTCAGGGACTCCCACACGTTTTCTACAGGCTCGCCTCTTCGTGACTGCTCTGAGGTGCCAGGCTGACAGAGGAAGGGGGCAGAAGTCTGTGGTCCACGACGGCGGGTGTGACCAGACGCTGCACCTGCTTCTCAGGAGAACTGAGTCTTCTCCTCTTCTCAAGAGGTTTGCACATCTCCTATTTTATTCCCATGGAACATAACCTGAGTTACCCTGTCAGCCCCAAGTGGGGAGGTTTGCAGAGACAGTAAGGACTTTCCTTGGACCCAGAGTCTGGATACGCTGAGTGACTTCCTCTGTGTACAGGGGAACACCTGGCAATCGAATCTGTTATTGAGAATGAAGTACAGATGTCACTTCACTGTTTGTTCTAAAAGGCCACTGTGGAAGACCCAATAATGATTCCTCTTCTCTCCCCAAGATGTTCTTGTCTTAATCCTGGGAATTTGTGTGAGAGACCTTTGTAGATGTGTTCAATTAAGGATCTTGAGATGGGAATGTCAGCCCGGATTCTCCAGGTGGCCTGAAGAGGGAAAGGAGGGTACTGGCCCTAGATGTGAAAGAACAGGAGGCTGGGTGGTGAGATAAGGACATCAGGAAAAGTCAAGGAAAATGATCTTCCCCTATAGTCTCTAGAAGAAACACCCTGCTGACACTGAGTTTTAGCCTGAAAGACCCACTTTAGACTTCTGACACCCAGAACTGTAAGAGAATAAATCTGATGTTGCTTCAAGCTGCTTGAGCTTGTGGTAATTGTATTACAGTAGCAATAGGAAACTAATACTGTTGCCATTTGGTTTTGTATTCTAACTAGATCATGACATTAAAGATTTGTATATGTACATATTTAAAAATAATTATTTGTTTATGGTGTTGGGGATCGAACCCAGGGCTTTATGCATGGTAGGCAAGCATTCTACCAACCGAGTTATATCCTTGGGCCACAGATGCACATTTGAGACAGGATTTCACCAAGTTTTCCTGGCTAGTCTTGAACTTGAGATCCTCCTGCCTCAGCCTCCTGGGATTACAGATGTGCACCACTGCACCTGGCTTTAAAGATTTTTATATTAAAAATACTCAATTCACTTCCACAAATTACCTTCTAAGACACTATTAGGTCCCAGGTGCCAGTGCTGCAAATGCAGACAGATAACAGAGCCTAGGAAGCCACTGCCTGACATTACTGACAATAGTGCTAGAATGCAGACTTTGCCATGGTAAGAAGGGCAGCAGGTGCCTTAAAGAAAATTTAAGTGAGAAAGGGTAAGAGAGCCAGGAGTGTTTGGAGAAACTCCCAGCCATCCTCTGCGTCCACTGTTGCCTGTGGGGAGGCCTCATGCTGTGGCTGCAGGGAGTTGCCCTGGACTCCACAACTGCTTTCCACAGCACCTTGTGCCTTTGCCAGGACTATGGTCCTTACTCTAAGCCTGATCAAGATACCTTCAAGGCCTCACTGCTACAGTAGGACCAAAGAGAAGGTGGAGGAGGAGCATGGTAGGGGGTAGGGAAAGGCCAGGAGGTGGGGGTCCAAAGACATCAAAACAAGCACGGCCACGGAGTCTGACTCCGCTCCTTCCCTGCAGGCAGTGGAATCGTGGCTTTTTCTTCCATTAGCCAGGGAATAGAAGGGTTGTAGCTGCAGCTTCTTCTGCCTCCTTCTCAAATTCTAACAGAAGCTAGTACTAGAGCCATTTGATGACTGAGCCCTTGCATTCCCAACTCTTTTTGCTGTTGTCCTTTTGCTGTTCTTCCTAGTAATTATTTCCCCAGAGGACCAGCCTCGAGTTCTGCTAGAGAAAAATGTCAGCACTAAGACATTTTTGAAGGCCTCAAATTTCATAATGGCAAAGAAAAAGGCCCAAAGATTGCTTTTTTATTATTCTTGGTTGTACAGCATTCTAATGGCTCTATAAGAGCTTGATCCATCTTTTAAGGAATGAGTGAAAACAATTCTTTATTCAGATAGGTTCTATTAAAGAAATAGCCAAGACTAAACAAATCACCCTCTCCCTAAATCTCATTGGGGAAGTGGAATTTGGTTATGTATTTACTGCTCCTCCAAAAAAATTTAAGAGGCATCTCAGATCCCTTAGCTGTTATGCAGGTTAACTTTTCAAAGTCCCTTCTTCAGCAGCCCTGGAATAGCTCAGGGATATGAAATCTCATTTCCTTAATGAATCAGCCTGTCCTGTTGTTGGAAGGATCCCAGCGAACCAAAGCACTTTTTCTAAAGGAGACACTGAAACCTGCCTCCCTGTAGCTTCTGCTGGCTGGAGCCGGGTTTTGCTGTGCAGAGAGCCCTGGAACAAGCTGCCCTGTCTTCCTGCCCTAGCAACTGGCAGCCTCTCCCTCCCCCTCTTCCCTCAGATTCACTCTCCAGTCACTCTTCAACCCAGGCTCCCCTGACGGTACTCCACACCAAGGCTCTGCCACCGATAACATCTATCATGTAATTCATATTTGCTCAAGTCAAATAAATGCTTTTATGCAGGGAATCTGTGGAGTCTGGCACATGGCAGGCATTTGACACACAGTGGTTACTACTGTAAATGAGGAAAAAGAAGTCAAAGAAAAAAGCCCGCTTTGAAATGCTGTCTCCTTCTCCGCAAAGGATGTTTTAATAACGTCTGTAATCGTCTGAATTATATTGACTTCTGAAGATGCACCCAATTACTCTTTCCTTCCAGATTCTTTTGTTAAGCTATAAGCTGGTGCAGACAACAGGTTCCACCACAAATAAGGACAAAATGACAGCAAAGGGACTTAATTCAAACATTGTCCCTGATGTGGAACATCCACACAAACTTAAAGTATATATGAATTTAATGATATAATAATTTTTTAATGTGTGTGTATATATATGTACACATACACACTCCAACCTATTTCAATGCTCCTCTGTCAATTTTGTTGAAATATTTGCAGAACTAGACGACTCAGGACTTAATGAGCTAAATTTTTAGCCTTTTTAGACACCCTGCCCAGCTTAAAATCTGACAAGCAATGCAGAAAGTAGGACCACACGAGAAAATAGTGTTAATTACAGGGCTCCTGGGCTGCACCCTAATGGGGTTAATAAGATGTACAAGACCTGGGGGAAGAGTGAGCCCTCTTTCTAAGACTGTGTGCTCTTACTTTTTGATGATAAACCGAAAATTTGGTTTTTGGAGTGGGAGGAACAGGGAAGAAGAAAGTGCGTGAGAAATTTTGTCCTAGATTGCCAATCCAGAATACCTGTCCATCTTTGATGTTTTTCTTTTACATTTTACCCAACATCACCACACACGAGTATCCCTGATCACAAGGCTCAGGCTCCAGCTTGGTGAACTCAACTTCCTTTCTCTGTCTTTGCAAGCTTTAGAAGATGCTAAGGTCAGAAACGATCCCTCTCCAGGCTTTCATGAGGTGTGCAGACTGAGCAAATGGCAGATGTAAAATTCTACCATGTGCGACCATCTAGGTGGCTTGGGCAAACAGGAACGTGTAGCCCTCTCTAGTACAGAGTCCTGCTGTTTCTATTCAGAGCAACTCTTTCCCCAGGAGGAGATCTGAACGAACAGAGAAGGCAGGAACCAGCAAACATCCGAAAACTGCCCCACCACGAACCAGGTGGGCAGCTCCATCCACATGTGCCACTGGCTCTCCAGAACCACCACCCCAGGCCAGGAGCCCTCAACAGTGACAAATTCTAACCACACCCCTGGGAAGCCGGATCCTGGAAATGTGACCCATCTGCTCTGTGCTGTCTCCCTTTCTCTCCCAAACTTGAGCAATGGAAGCCGTTCAAGGCTAGGGAAAGAAATGGCCACCAGTGGGACAGCAACACCATCATCAGATAAGGAAGCTGTTTGCTGAAGACACAGCCAGAAGACTTGTTGCACTTTCCAGCTCCCAACCAGCCTGGGCATTGACCTGACACTCGCTCCAAAGCAAGTGAAGATCAGCTTCATATCTCTTCACTATGCCCAGCAGTGGCCATGAACATTCTCTCAAGGAAAAAATTCTCAAATATCTTTCTTCCAGCAAAAATGGAGTTTTAATGAAGTGACAGAGTTATAGAAGGCAGAGATAAAAACTTCCAAACACTATTTATATTTCGGCTAACCACTGATACTGAAATTGACTGAATGCTTCTGCCTAGCAGCCTAGTTTCAAAGCTTACCATGGAAACTTTGAGAATGTGTAATGTAAGTACTAATAGCAATTCTTCAAGAAGCA
Organism: Aplodontia rufa; assembly: GCA_004027875.1. Taxonomy (NCBI): domain Eukaryota; kingdom Metazoa; phylum Chordata; class Mammalia; order Rodentia; family Aplodontiidae; genus Aplodontia; species Aplodontia rufa. Next base: position 29,325 of record PVKS010010964.1, read on the forward strand.
TGAAAAGCCTTCTCATATAGCACCATACATTACACCAAACACTTCTACAGCATGTCCTCCCTAGCAAGCTGATCTGGCTTTCTTAGCTGTTAGTGGGAGTGGCCCATCACCTTCCCCAAACAGGGTCAACACAGAGGATTAGGGACCCAGATGCAACTCCAGGCTGTATTTTAGATGACAGTGACAAAAGGTTAAACAAAACAAAACAAAATTGTGCCTTTCAAAGGCAGGGGTGAGGATGGCGATGCGCATGGAGAAAAGCAAGTGAGCTTTGACAGACACAGACACCATGAAGGGGGAGATGGAACATCGCTGGTTACCTCTCTCTGAATCCAGGAAGGCATGAGGGAACAGAGCAGAAACAAGAGTTAGCATTCACCCTGCATCCAGTGAGTAACAGCAGCTCTGAGCACGGACAGCCCATCTGATTCCCCACTTTGCAGCAATTAATAGCCTTTCAGTGCTTATTTTAGCTCAGCTCTTTCACCCAGAAGAGTGTATTTTGAGCCACGTTACGATGAAGCCAAGAGATGCCAGCTGAATTTACAGGGACGACATATCAACTGGGGGAGGTAATCAAGCTTAAAATATCACAGTCAAATACAGGGAACTGTTTTCAGTAATCACTGGCAGAGGACTTATCTTCACTTTCCAGCTCCACCTGCTCCCAGTAAAAAAACACCCGGAAACAATGACACGGACAGAGTCTTACCTGTTTTACACCAACTTTGGACACAACAACACTGAAATCCAGGGGCTTTCACTGAAATGCATCCACAGAGGGCAATGGGGGGAGACAGAGCAGAAGGTCAAGGGCAGAGGTGGGAAGTGGGAGAGCCAGTAGAGGAAAGCTCCAGAGAGGAGGGGACAGAGGAAGGGAGACACAGAAGGTGGAGGGGACTAGAGCAGTCCAGGTTGGGGTGGCATGCTTTCAGGTGTGCCCCCAGAGCTGCCCTGAGTGGTCCGGGATCCCTAGCAAAGGCCCTGGGCCTTTGCACTGTTTGCACCTTTCCCTTCTGGTCCTGACACTGCCCATTTGGAAGGGCCCAAGGGCATGGCCCCCGAGTGACAGATGCACAAGACACATGCACCTGACTGAGGAAGCAGGGAGTCCAGCAGGGCTATGGGTGCTCAGCAAGGCCTCCCAGGCCTGAGAGCTGAACTCCTGCTGTGAACCTCCCCCAGCACGCCTGCCCGTGAGCCGGGGCAGCACACACCAGTGCAGAACATGCTATTAAATGGGGACAGGGTAGAACTAACAAACTAAAGCTGCGGCTATACGGTCTCAAATGAAAAACCTCCAAAAGGCTGGAGCATATATTTTAATAGATGCAGAGTAAAAAATCTGAAACAACATAACATCCAAATTGTCACCTGCAGGGGGAATTATGGAGGATTTTATTTAATATACTTGCTTGCATATTATATAATAAGCTTATATGAAATTTGTAATAAAATATACATCTATCTCAACATTAAAGAGAAACCACTGATACGCACACTTCGAGGCACAGGTAACAACAGTAATACTTACAGCTGTAATAAGATGTCTAGCGATTATCTTTCATTGAGCTCTGTCAGCAACCTGACAAAGCCAATGTTGCAAGTTCAGCGAGGTTGTGGGACTTGGCCAAAGACACACAGCCAATATGTGTGAAGACAGGATTTGATATAGGCTGCAGGATTTGATATAGGCTGCAGGACTGAGTCTAGTCCTCCTAGATGTCATGATGATGGGTACCTCACACCCCACGGTCCCACAGAGACCTCTAATGGTTTGTCGCCCAAATGGCAGACCCAGGAGGTCCATCCCACAGCCGTTCAAGGCAGGGCCTCCGGCTTGGCAAAGAACCAGGAGTTTTAGAAGAACAGAGACCGTCCTGCCCTTTGCTGAACTTCATGGAGGAAAGAAAGGCTGGAAATTGCCAGGAGAAGCTGGTTGAGGAGGGAGATGAGCCATGCTCCTCTTTGATCACTCAACATAGATTTCCTGGGCTACCTCTATGTCCCAGGAACACTATGTTAGAAGTTACTCACCTTGGGCCAGACAGATTTTTTTTTTTAATTAAAAAAATTTTTTTAAAGAGAGTTGGAGAGAGAGAGAGCAAGAGAGAGCGAGAGAATCAATTTTATTTAGTTTTTCATGTGGCTGTTGTTGCTCTGACACTTCATTGTGTATGTGGTGTTGGGGTTCAAACTCACATCCTTGCACAGGCCAGGCAAGTGCCGTACATGCTCAGCCACTGCTCCTGCCCCTGGACACAGATTCTTTATGAGCAACAAGGGGATAAAGAGACTTGGCCTAGAGACAGGATGGGAAGTGAAATTAAATGATGATGCGCTGGGCATGTAGCAAATGCGAAGGGACCTGTGTCACTGTGACACTGAGGCCATTTCATGGGTAAACGTCTCCGCTGGGCTGCGGACATCTGAGATGGACTGTCTCCATCCATGGAGGGACAGTCACCTGGGGAAGGAGTTGTGGCCCTCCCTCACACTTTCTGAACACCATCTCCCACAGGATGACACACAGTCACCCCTAGCACAAGCCCCTCTGAACTACCTTGGTCCCACCTGTCAAAGCCAATCTTTGGAAGCAATGAGCTTACCAGCAAAGGACCCAAAGGCCTCCCTGAGCCTTAGGTTTCCCATCTCATACGAGAGGCCCCAGCTGTCTCATAGTGCTCAGATTTTTATCAGAAAAGGATGTAGGTGCTTTGACTCTTAGAGAGGAGGGCGCAGACAATGTTCTCCGCTACCTTTTAACTTATGCCAGCCAAAAGCTTTTAATTTCTTACTCTTAACAAATTGCTAATGTCAAGTGTATGATAAAAACTGCCCACAGCTGGCTCTCCATCAAAGACCTGAGGATCCAATCTGTTCTTGTGTATGATTATTATTGTAGCCTTGGATACTTTCAACCGGTCCCATTGTTAGTGATCCACTTAAGGAAATCACATCAATAAGATTTTTCACATCAATAAGTGTTTTCCCCTGAAGGCAGAACTTGGAAAAATGTTACCGCAAACTTTGAACACAGTTCCTTCCTTGGGGAAAAATAACAGACACTGTTTGACTTTAGTGTGAAGTGAAAACCAGCCACAAATAGAGACTTGAGAGGATCTTTGAAATGTCATTCAAAAATCCAGAAGCGTCACACACAGTGACAGCTGGTTCACCAATTCAGCACCTTGTCCTTGTAAATTTGCTGGGCTTCTGCACAAGACCAGTCATTCCGAGAGCCCAGAAAGCTAAATTCAGAGTCAGGCACAAGTGTGCTCCCTCCTCACTGTACAAGATGTCGGCGGGAAGAATTAAACCCAGGAGTAAGTCCACAGGAGCCGCATACCCCAAGGCCGCTCGGAGCATGCTCCTGGTGGCTGCTCCTTGGGTAAACAAATACAGGAATAACAGGCAACGTTTTCCTTAATATAAGCCTGAAACGAAAGAACGTCTTGGCCTGTGTAACTGGGCATCCAAATAAACAGGAAATTCCTAAAAAAATGGCCACCAGAATGACAAAGCCTACCGCAGCTTTTTGGAAGTGCACGCCATCTTCTCCTGCCTCTTGCGCGACAAACACTTGCTCCACTTCCCCGGGACTCTCTGTTGCGTACCTTTTGATGCTTTTGTTCGTTAGCAGTGGTCTTGTAAGCCAAGATCACCAATATTCACTCACATAACAACGAAGTACAAACATGACAGCTTATTTTCTGCCTCCAGCATCACTACGTACCCCCTGCTTTGTGACTGACATTTACGAGCTGTCGGCCCCTGGCCTTCTTTTTGTTAAGTTTCTTCATCTGTAAAATGGGCACACTGGTGGTGCTCATATCCTAAGAGCTGTGAGACGGCTGAGGTGGGGACTCCTCGCACAGGCTGGGCAGGTGATCTCTGCGCGTGGTGAGGAGGGAAGGCCAGCTAAGGGGAATGCTCCTAACTTCCTCTCTTGTTTGGAATCACGGAACCTTTTGGTGATGCTTAACACTCTGGAAAAAATGCGTACTAACTCACAATTTCATGCACAATTTTGAAGAGGTGAAACTCATCCCTAGAGCCCTGTAGAATCCGCACTCTGCAGGTGACCGACCTCAGCACTGAAATGAATACCAAGTTTATACAAATTTCCCATCTGGTTCCTGGTGAAGTTCAGAGGATTCAGCTCAGATAAACAGTCTATCCTTCCCAGGACCAAAGGGTGACAGAGCACCTGCCCCAGACTAAGTGCACCTCCCCTTCCCAAGCAGGCTCCCCTGCACCTGCTCCTGCTATTAACTCAGGAGCAGGAGCTTCATCGCAGCAAGTGTGACGCTGAGGTTTCAGAAGGTACAAGGTTATTGAGATTCAAGGCACATTCTTCTAAACAAAGGCCCCTCTTGTGCCACTCGGGAGAAGACAGGATCATACCTGTCAGCTTATTGATGAGGGAGAAAAAGAATATTTATAGAAGCCAAGAAAGGAGGATCTTTTTAAATCCATCTTTAAAGACAGCAAGAATTAGCAAGCTTCAGCTTTCATCGTGTTGCTGCACATTAAAAACAGAACACAAAAACCTTGCTTCACCCACTGAGAGGAAGGTGTTTAAGTGATGCCACGTCACCGTTTCAAGGTAAAAGTTTAGGGTGCTGTCAAACAGTAAAGTCACAGAAATCACACCTGGACTGTGAAGCCACGGGCTGGCTGCCTGCCAGGAGAAATGAGAAATGCAAAAGCACACACCAGAGGCGCCTTGGACGGGGCAGATGCAGGAACACTCCACGGCTGACAGGCAGGAGGGAAGAGGGCAGCTCCAGGCGGAGCGGCAGGTTTCCCTGCAGGAAGTGCCTCAAGGGCAGCAGCCCCTAGCAAGTCCCAGACAAGACCCCCAGGTGGGCCTATGGTGTCAGCTGAGGGTGCAGGTGAGTGCCACAACACCTGCCTCCCTCTCTCCTGACCAGCTGGCTCTGCTCAGGACCCCGCCCCTCCCCACTTCTCTCTCTGCCCCTGCTGGACTTCAGTTCTACCCTCTGCTGCACTCTGACAATGATTTAGTGCTATGTATGGATGGCAGGCAGGCAGGCAGGTAAACTCAAATTTCAAAAATTAATATACCTGAATATGCTCATTTCTATCTATAGCATGGGGGTGTTACAGAGGAGACATGAGTTCGGGGAATGGATGGAGAGTGGGGAGAGATCCTGGATCAGGATTGGCCTTAACTTACTTTGTCAATATCCATGTATGCGTTGAATATGTAACAACGATTCCCTCCAATATGTAAGACTATGTCAAACAAATTAAAAAAAAAGTGCTGTGTTTGGTTTAAATTCCCTTCTCTATATCCTGTTACTCCTGGCTTACAATCGCCCCCAAACTCCCTGCACCCCCAACTCCATCCACACGCGGCTCCTGCCCTGGGGACTTTTCACTTGCTGTTCCCAGTGCCCGGGCTGCTTATCACCCCGAGTCCCTGGGTGGCAGACTCCTCCTGATCATCACCACTTCCAAAGCCTCCTCTGGACCCCCAGAGTTGGCCAACACTCACAGCCATCTGAAACTGCCCTTCTTATTCGCTAATTATCTTTCCTTTCCTCTGCGTGAGCAGGAGTGGTTTTTGCCTTGATCTTGCACCCAGCATAGAGTAGACTATCAAGAGAGGACTCCCTCCCTTATTCCTGATCATGTTGGGGAGAACCTAGGGAAGGATGCTAGGAAGTGAGCTGGATTCCTGTTCCTCCTGTTCATCACAGAGCATTTTAAAAACGACTTTAGTTCACATTCCATTTTCATGTCATCTGAAACAATGTTAATAAAACATATTTCATCAGAATAGGCAGGAGGCGAGTTCTGAGAAGATCATTAATCTCTTGTGACTCTACTGAAAAGCAAAGCAAATCTGTTCCGTGACCATCTCCAGCACAAATGACAGAGATGTTTCCAGGGCCCTGAACCATATTCCTTCTTTGGGACATTTGTCTAAATGAAAAACAGCTCCGCTGCTCCTAGAGATCAATATATGAATTTCCCTTGTACATTGATTTCTATCAAGATTTACTGACTCTCCAGATACTTTTTCTTTATATTTGTATTCTAATAGAAATACTCCTTTGCTATCACTTAGGGAAAAGACCCAAGCAACATATCCCACACCGGCTGAGGACTGACGGAGGGCTGCAGTAGAAATACACAGATCACCATCCCCTAAAGGGACATGGCATTTGGGAAGGAGCCATTACCTTCCTGATATGGTGTGTAAGAACATGTGAAGATAGTGAGGTTATTTTTATTGTCTTTTATTCCAACATCACTTTTTTCTTTTCAATCCAATATGATGTATATACATACATACATATTCATACACACATATATATATTTGTATCTGTAATTGAACCCAGAGGTGCTTAACCACTGAGCAGCATCCCCAGCCCTTTTTCATTTTTTAATTTACAGATAGGGTCTTACTAAGTTTCTTAAGGCCTCATTACATGGGCCAGGCTGGTTTTGAACTTGTGATCCTCCTACCTCAGCCTCCTGATCAAAACAATCTTAAGAAAATAAAACCTGTAAGGCTACCACTGTCCTACCCTGTTTTTACCAATTGAGTTGCCTTCCTGTTATTTTCCCCAATTCAACTGTGTTCCATTCAGGTCTATAAGATTAGGGATTGGCAAGCTATGACCTGCCAAACTGGCCCCTCTGTTTTGTGATGAAGTATCACTGCACCCGCACTTACTGGGCATAGACTGTGACTGCTCATGAGCTACAACCACAGAGCTGAGCAGCAGAAACAGAGACCACCTGGCTCACAGAGCCTAGTACAATTACTATTTGGCCTTTACAGAAAAAGGCTGAGACCCCAGCTCTAGGAAATGATCTGATTCAGGGGTGCATCATACAATGCAGTCAAGGTCTGGTTAAATAGTTTGTAGACCCCAGTGCAAAATGGAAATGCAATACTCCCTGTAAATAATAATAATAAAAAAAAGTAAGAGCGTAACAGCAGAATAGAAACCAAGTGGAATCTGTGATTGGCTAAGGCAGTGGAGTAAATCTTATCCCAGATGACAAACTCAGGGCAGGCAAGAAACTATTCCACTAATATATTAGTCTGCTTTGTGTTGCTGTAACAAAATACCTGAGGCTGGGTACTTTACACAGAAAAAAACCCCATTTATTTAGTTCAGAGTTTGTTGGTCCAAAAGCATGGTACCAGCATCTTTTCAGTTCTGGTGAGGGCCTTCTGGCTACATGGCAATATGGTGGATGGCATCTTGGTGGGAATGTGCATAAGAGGAAAACACCACTTGGCAAGACAGGAAATGAAATTTAGGAGAGGGACCAGGCTCACCTATAAAAACCCTCCCTTGAGACCAACATTAATCCCTTCAAGGGTGCTGTACCCATGACCCAATTTCCTTGTACCATCTCTTAAAGGTCTTATGGCCTCAGTGTCACCATATGAGCAACCAAACTTCTAGCACATGATCTTCTGGGGCACACACTCAAACTGCATCCTAGCTATAGTAACTAAGGTGCAGGAATAAGATCTTTTCCAATTTGCAAGTTCCTTAAAAAAAAAAAAAATCTGGTTGGGTGTGTAGCTCAGCGATAGAGCACTTGCCTAGCACACATGAGGCCCTGGTTTCAAACTTCAACACTGCAAAAACCAAACCAAACAAAAAATCCTTTGGCCCAAATGAAATATCCTATATGGATGCCAAACACGTGAAACAGCATCCATGCCTGTGGATCTTTCTCCAGCTATTTTATTTCAAAAAGGTCACGGACAGGTTATGACTCTTAGAAAATCTTAAGGGGTCAAAGGGATGAAAAAACACCCGAATCCTCGAAACAGCATTTTCAGGTAGTTTGGCAAACAGATGCGTGCTTTAACATGACAGAATCAGGCCAGTCAGCCCCAATTGTCAACTGTGCTCTCGGCAACTGCTTTTCTCTATCATAATTATTTCAACTGCCATAATTTATTCATCCCCAGACAAGCCTGCATGTTGTAGGGTAACCAGTCCAGGCTTCCACATCAGAAAGGCTGGCAGCCTCAGCCACTCCTGCCCCTTCCCATCTGCTCAGAACACCGACTACAGACAGAATATTTTCTGCATCAATATATTTTTTTGCAAAACCAAACTAAAGTTGTTTTCAAAATCAAAGTTCCCTGACAAAGATGTCATAAGCTTTCAAGTTCATAGCTCTGTAACTAAGAGGAGGGGGCAGAAAATCCCTTCAGAAACTCAGTACAGATGGTCCTCAATTTACAATGCTTCTACTTGATAGCTTTTCAGCTTTACAATAGCATGAAAGTGATACATGTTCAGTAGAAACTGCACTTCCAATTTTGATCTTTTCCCAGGCTAGCAATACGCAGTACAATACTCTGTTTATGATGCTGGGCAGCGATGGGGAGCCACTGTGCCCAGTCAGCCACATGATCGCAAAGGGAGACAAGTGACACTCTCCAATGCACTGTGTTGCTAAGCCAGGAAGGTCAGCAGGTTATGTTTTAACCACATTTTCCATTTAGGATATTTTCAATTTACCCTATATTTATCGGGATGTAACCCCCTTGTAAGTTGAGGAGCATCTATATTTTGTTTTTTCAATTTAACACATAAAAGGAAATGATTTTTCTGGCCTGCAAAGTTACCAACGGAGTCAACTCTCTGATTTACAACACCTCTAAGTCAAGTATCATCTATGAGAGAATATCAGTGGTTGGAGCTACATAGGATGCCAAGTGTGAAATAAGTAACTTCAAATGCAACTATCAATGGTTTCTTATAAAACTGGGAGCAGAGGTAGAAGAATTTCATACAGATTAAGGCTTAAACCTGTCTTCTTTTCATATCTTGATCCTTTATTTTTATGCCAGGGGAAAGAGTGCTCAAAGGTCTAATAACCACTTGAGGAGGACAGTCAGGGCACGGAAGGGTAAAAATGTCTTGGAAAAATGGTCAAAGCCACTAGACTCCCCTGGGTATGTCTGCTCATCCACGCTGCAGAATAAAACAAAATTAGGACAAGGTCTTGACACAACATACATTTAAAACGAGTTCCCCCATGACTTAGTAACTCCGTCCTTGAATAATCGTTTCTATTAATGTTTCCAACAGATGTAAGCAATGCATAGGTCTAAATCACTCATCTTCCTGTACCTTCCACAGTCAACTCTTGTCAGTTCAATCTCCACGATGTCCCCACCCTGCCTGCTTCTCTTCTTGCCCTCTACAGTGTTGGTGCTCTCACCTGGACAAGGGCAGAGCTTCTGCTCCCGCTTCCAATGTCTCTTCCCCTTAACAGCACTGCCTGAGATCTTTTTTGTAGGAAATGAATTAAATCATGGTACCCCCCTCACGATGACATTTTAAGGGCATCCCATAGGCATCAAAATAACACTCAAATCTTCAACTACAGTCCATAAGTCTTGTATGATCATGTCCCCACCTGCCTCTTCTTTCCCAGTACTGGGGTAGAAGCACATTTCAGATCCTCTGAACCAGAGCACGCCTGGGAAGCAGCGTGGATGACACTGATGTTGCTGCTGGCCACTGCTCTGGAGGTCAGCTGAACCCTGAGCTATAGGTGCAAACCCACAAATGTCCCACCCCAGAAATGTCCACTGGCCTCCTTGCTCCTGGCCTCAGCCATATTGTCCCCCTCTCCTCTCAGGTCTTCCTGTCTGCTCCCCGTACAGCTGGCTTCTCATCCTTCAAGCAGCTCACTTACTAGGCTGGGCAGCCTCCTGGCAGCTGCACCCCAGGCTGTTCTCTTGCATCATGCTGACTTTGTCTTGAAGGAAGTCAGCATCATCTGTATCACTTAGCTTCCTGAATTGTCTTTCTCACTTATCTGCTGCTTCTGTGACTAGAAACCTTGTCTGTCTCACTTCCTTGCAAACTTCTCAAGATGTCTGGCACACAGTAGATGTTCTATATCTGCTGAGCAGCTTAAACTAGAGATCATGAATGCCAAGATGGTCATAATAAACCCTAAACACAGACATGAAGCGTTTTCATCTATGTTCATTCATCTCACCTGGCAACTCAATTATTTAAGGAGAGCGTTCTATGCCAGATACCTCGCTAGAGCCTGAGAACGTCACAAAACTGTCATATTCTGAGTTAACACTGGTACTGGAAAAAGAATACGTTACATTACTGTTTAGCATGTGATCCTAGGGATTTGTGGAAAAGTCTGAAAACCCAGGTGAACAAGACATTACACGCCATTAGTCCACTCCCTAAAACTCACGGAGAGCTCAGAGAGCAAACAGAGGTTTTCCAACTTTGTTCCAGGTCCTTTAATCTGGGAGTCATTGCTTAACTTTATATGGAGACCATGGACAGATGTTAAGCTTTGCTCAGCCAGTGGTACAGAATGACATTCATTTCCTTGAGAGGTTGTTCAAGGTGACAGCTTGTTGAGGTGAACAGCAAGAGACTGTGACTGATAGTTGTGGCGACAGACTAGAATTGTCACGTCTAAATAAACAACGCCATCTTAGCTCTGGTATTCCTTGCAGCCTCAGACTCCTCTGAGAGTTGGAGATCAAGGTAAGGAAGTTCAAGATAACAGACTTCCTGTCCAGAATGACCCACTGGCACTCCTGCCCTTGGAGTAGAGTTGACCTGGGTTCCACCTGTTTGCACCTACAGCTCTGGGCTCAGCTGACCTCCAGCGCAGTGACCAGGAGCAACATCAGTGTCATCCACTCTGCTCTCCAGGCAAGCTGTGGTTCAGAGGACCTGAAATGTGCTCTACAGCAACACGGTGTGAGCCACAAGAAAGTTAGAAGGTACCTGCAGTGCTGACCACTTAATCCCCTGTGTCAATGCTCAGCATGCCAGTGGATGTTCAATAAACATTTGTTAAATAAATGATCCTTACTGCTGAAAAGCTAAGACATTCCTCCAAAACTAGGAGAACTAAAAAAATGTGCCAGCTATCAGAAAAGTGGGGTTCTCACTGCTGAGCCCAAGAACCGTGGCGCCTTCTTTCATGCACTGGCTGATGCTTTGTGCAAAGTCTTTCCCCAGTTAAATGTTTAATTCACATTCCACTTTGGAGAACACAGTCATAGATACCTTTCACAAAATTACAGCTAAAATTCACAAATAAAGATTTAGGGCTGGCTTTCCTCACAATATGTTGTGCTTCTAACTTCTTGGGAAACCCTCAGGGACACACAATTCCTTTTCAAAAGCAAGTAACTAAAAGGCAGTAAGTAGCAAAGATCTGAACCTTAGGAACAAAACTTATAAACCACTTTTGTATCAGAGCAGGGCTGGAGGATGGGCAGCCAGCTCAATGGTTTAAGAAAATCCAAAAGGGAACAGGCAGAACCCCCCATTCATGATCCAAGTCAAAGACCAGCTGCAGCTGCAAGAGTTGTAAAGAGAGGGAAAAGACTAATGGGATTGCCTCCTCCTTCTGCCTCCCACCCAAAACAGTAATGAAGATTCACAGCTACACATTAATTAGGAGATCGATAGACGTGCCTGGTTACAATATTAGTATAAGGAAGCAGATAATAGCTAGAAAAGGCACAGATTTCTTGTGAATCTAATCAAGTGTTGTAAGCAATATTTAAATCATCATGTTTTTCTTTTCAAAAACACTACTTTTTCAATGCCAAGAGCAGACACGAGATGAGCTGGCTGCATTTCTATATTCTGGGAATTTGAAACATTTTTTCACATGGAAATCACACCAATATTCTAGATTGTGTAACTAAAATTATTGGCAAATGCAATTTTTTCACATCAAAGGATAGTGTTCTTAATCCAAATATTGTATTAACAATACCCTGCCATATCTTTTACTCCCAATTCAGGAAAGAGGACATAAATGTGCATTCCCTGGGGGGGCACGTGAGATGAATGAGCTCACTGATTCAATCACACAACACTGGCCATCACAGAAAAGCCCAGTGCGAACCATAATAGCCCACCACTGAACGGCTCCCTGCCGCGCTGATAAATTGGGATCCAAGGACGCCCCCCAAAATCCCATTTCCCAATGATGCTCACTCTCCCTCCGAGGAGGCAGAAAGACCTCTTTCAGCAGTCTACAACCAGGAAGCTCGCGACGTAGCGCTGACTTGGGGAAGGAGGGCACAGTCTTTGTCCCGCGGGTCTCCAGGCCACCTTGCTGACTCCAACCCTGGTACCTCTGAACGCACCTGCAGACAAAGGCGCGCCGCCCCTCCCCAACTTCCTCACCTTTGTCTCCGGGTTGGCCGGGGCTGCGGTCCCAAGCCCTGGGACAGCCAGGATGAGGCTGGGACAGGAGTTGGACCAGGTGCACGCACCTGCGAGGCGGGTGCTGCAGCTCAAACCAGCTGCGGTGCGCTCCACCCTTCTCAAGTTCAAGCGAGCGGCTCACGCCTCCCGCCCCTCCCGCACAGCCCCGCCCCTCCCGCGCAGCCCGCCTCCCCGCCGCCGCCGCCCATTGGCTGCCGAGCCCCCGCCCGCCCGCCGCGCTCCCGCCAGGTGCTCCAGCAGATGCGGGTGGCAGGTGCTCCCAGCTGCGAGTTGCAGGGCCCAGGGGGCGCGATCGCGCGGAACTCCCCTTCCCGCCCTACCGGACGCCGCACGCCCGCTTCCCTTTCTGGATTCCCTGGACTCGGAAAGTTCATTCTAAACCCCACTGGCGGGAGCGGGGTCACTGCAATCCACAGCCAGAAAGCTTTGGGGATGGCGCAAAAACCCAGGAACGACCTGCAGTCTGACGGAGTAACTGAATTTCAAGAGGCAGCAATTTGTGGACTCAGCTGGAAGTATTTGACAGATTGCCTGCTAATTTACCCAAAGCACTCGATAGCAGGTCACCTCCACACCACTTTGTGATCCCTGCTTCTCTTAAGTCATCTTTTGTTTTACACTGACTGGAAGCCAAGATCACACTGGCACCCTAACACCCTCATCTCTAACAACCCCTCCTCCATACACATGAATGTGAAAGAGTGCCGGGTTGGCTAAGTGACAGCACTTTAAATAAGAGTGCTGCCAGCCATGAGCCAAATGAAGAGTTTGAAAGGAAAATCTGCGATCTTTTGCTGATAATATTCTTTGCGAACTGAAAGCACTTCCTCTTTCTAATTGTTTCTGGGCGAGAATAAATGATTTGAGTGAGCAATTAACAAAGTAAAACTGGCAGAGGACATTAGCCACGTCTTACTATAAAGTCCCATGTACTCTTTTTTTTACAGAGAAAGACATGGAAAATAGGAATCACACATGGAAAGTCAGTGGAGTGCATAACTAGGAGGTTTTGTCTGGGTTTGGTAAAACACCCCACAGGTGTTTGGGAAACTTTTTAATGTTTGTGTTTTTCTTTCTTCCATTCTTTTTTAAAGAGAGAGGTTAGAGAAGAGGAGAGGTGAGAGTGTGTGTGTGTGTGTGTGTGCCAATTTATTTTTTCATCTGGGTTTTGTTTTTCTGACATTTAGTTGTGCATGTGGTGCAGGGGTTCAAACCCAGGTCCTCGAACTTGCCAGGTAAATGCTCTACCACTGAGCCACCTCTCTAGCCCTAATATGTGTGTGTGTGTGTGTGTGTGTGTGTTTTAAAAGAGAGGGAGGGAGAGAGAGATTCAACTTTTTCATCTGGTTTTTGTTTCTCCAAAACTTAGTTGTGTATGAGGTGCTGGGGTTCAAACCTAGGTCCTTGTGCATGCCAGGCAAGCACTCTCACCACTGAGCCATCACTCCAGCCCCAATGTTGGTGTTTTAGACAGTCAAACACCTACTCATTTGTTCAATGTTTATGAAGTGCTTCCTAAGTGCCAACCTCTGTGCTGACAATTTAATTTAATTAAGTAATTTATTTTTTGGTACTAGGGATTGAACCCTGGGGCATTTCACCACTGAGCCACATCCCCAACCTTCTTTATGTTTTATTTTGATACAGGGTCTCGCTAAATTGCTCAGGACCTCACCAAGTTGTTCAGGCTGTCTTTGAATTGGCCATCCTCTTACGTCAGCCTCCCAAGTTACTGGGATTACAGGCATGTCCAGAGTGCTTGACTGTGCTGACAGTTTTAAAATTAGGCTTTGTGGTGAACTGTCTTTTTAGGGAGGGTATGACTTAACTCATGGCATATCTGCATCTATGACCACTAACGCTTCTGCTATTTATAAGAGTTATTTAAGATAAATTGCTTTGGCAACAAGTGTTTGGAATCCAGTCCAGACTGGAAGTGAGGCTGGAGATAGGTCTGAGGTTTGAAGTTCAGACCCAGAGCAGGTATCACCAAGCCCAGAGATGAGAGAAATTTTACAAGACTGCCTCTTTCACCCCTACAAGGCTACCCTTTTTTTCTTATTCATAATTCTAATGAGTCTGGTTATCTGATTCTTTGCCTAGCAAGGTGGACACAACAAATCAGATGGGCCTGCCAGATGCTCTCAGGACAAGGTGACAGTTGAGGGTCTGCTGCCAGGAAAGTTATGCTTCATAAGTCCTAAGAACACTATCTGCTGCTGCGCTCTCAAATTTGTCTCCTCCTCTCCAAATCCATGCCACCACCCTAGTCCCAGTTGCAGTAGTTTTTGAAATAGTCTCCTTACTTCCCTTCTTACCCTGGATGGGTTATTCTCAGAGCAGCCACGTGTCCCTTATAAAAGAAAACGGCACATTTATGAGCATCCGTGCTCCTGCTTACCCACCCACTGTGGCCTCCTATTGCACTGGAGATGATGTCCACCACTGAGGGTCACTGAGTCTACCTGAGGGCTGGATGCTGCTTCTTTTTCCAGTCATTGCTTTAAGCACATCTGCTCCAGCCTCGTCTTCTCTGCCCAGCTACTCCCCACCTCTGAGCCTATGCAGTAACCACTGTTTCCTGCATTGCTTGCTTGGCTAATCCCTCAGCCTTTCAATCTTGGTCCAAATGCTGATTCCTTTGGAAAAGCCCTCCCAAGTGGCATCACCCTCCCTCACAGCATTGCAGGCCTCTCCTTCTTGGGGTTTGACATTATAAATTCGGATAATTATCCATTTTTCACCATCTTCACTTTATTGTGAGTTTTATAAACTTAGAGTAGATTTTTGCTGTTTCTCTATAGGAAAGAAAGACTTTAACCTTGGCCAAAGAGAGGCTTGGCTTTTGCCCTTGGCTTCTGGGAGTTCATCTCCTAAACTCTGGAATGCTGTGCCTGAGAGCAGGGTTGCTGCTGCTTGGGGCTTTGGGTCCTGCAGTATTTTTTTCTTCTTTGCAGGTTCCAAAGACTGAGATTATACCCTGGTTAACCATGCCTATGAAATGAAGCCACAGTAAAAATGCTGGACACAGAGGCTTAGAAAGGTTTCTCTAGTTGATGACAGTCTGTCCTATGTCATATAACAAAACCAGGAAAAGTTAATGCTGACCAGAACTCTCCAGGGAGAGGCAGCTACAGGCTCCCTGTTGAGCCTTGCCTGGACTCTCCCCTGTGTGCATCCTCCTGTGGTTGATTTTAATCTGTATCCTTTTGCTGTAAGAAACCACAGCCATGTGTAGTCCAGCATCGGGCGAGTGCTGCGAGTCTTTCTGGCAAAGCGTGAGATCTGAGGGTGGTCTCATAGACTGTTCCTCTACATCGTTAGCATTAAGCACATTTCCTGATATACAACAAGTATAAGTATAATTAAGTTTAAAATAATAATTAAGTTTAAAAAGTTAACTTTCAATAATAATTAAGTTTAAAAAAAGTTAACTGGCTGGAGCGGTGGCTTGGCAGTTACGCAAGTGCACGGGTTCAAGCCCCAGCACCCACATACACAACTAAGTGTCAGAGCAACAGAAGCCATGTGAAAAACTCAATGAAAATTCATTCTCTCTCCCTCTCTTTCTTACTGTCCTTCTCTCTCTCTCTCTCTTTTTTTTAAGGTTAACACTTTCTCTACTTTTAAAATGACCACGTAATCAGTATGTAATGCTTTTACATCTTGAAGAACAAACTGCCATTTTGCAAACACCTACTTCAGAGTCAGGGTCAGGTTCAGGTGGCCTCTTCCATGGGGCTGCTTCCTATTCTTCAGGGCTTGCCTTTGTGTTGTCTAGCCAATTGTTCTGCATTTGCAGCAGTAGGTGGTACTGAAACATTTGTTTTGGTGAAGGGCCTGTTAGACAAACTCTGAGTCCCTGGCATGGGGCAGTGCCTGAATAGGGCAGGCACACAAAAGACATTTGCGGAATGAAGGTAATTAAAATAAAAAAAAAAAAAGGTTTGTAGAAAAATACATTTTGTTATATATGTAATTCTGGTACATATTCCAGCTCAGTCCCTGATAAATAAGATCGCTGTTACTGTAGTAACTGTTATAAGGATGTTCTCTATTACTTTTTTTCCTTTCTAAAAATAAAAACAGTCCTCAAAATTATTAGCCACTTTAAAAACATGACATGCTTTATAAAAATATGGAGGCAGAACACCACATTTTTAAGTCATCTTATTTCCTAATTAGAATGAAATATTACAGATTATTTGCATAATATATTAAGGAAAAAAGCCCCAGCCACTTATCTTTCTCTCTTCCATCCAAAGCTAATTGAAAATTCAACCAGCATACCAATAACCTATGATGTTCCCAAGTAGCACAGAAAAAAATCAATTTTATTTCTTTCAGACCTGCATTTAAACTGGATAATAACTGCTATAATGTGCAACAGACATAATCCAATTTCAATTTGATTGGATGAGTATAAACATTAAACAAGAAAGTCAAGGAATTGTCATAACAATGTCCACGCTCTTAGCTCATTACAGAACAAAGCATTATAATTTGCTCCTGGAAAACACGCTACTAGAAAATATGTAAATATGAATTTAAGCTATCCTTAAATGCCATCCACAAAGATCCTTATATTGCCTCTGCCTAAGACAAAAGCAGCTTTGAACCAGAAGCTGCTTTGAATTCTCCCTGAATTAGGAAAGCCCTGAATGGTCCCTTAAACACTCAAGAGACTATTTAAACATCCCTTCACATCACACTGCATAATCAAGGCTACAGCCAGGTCAGCGGCTCTCAAATTATAATGTGCATAACAACTGTGAAAATGTGGGTGCCAGGCACTCACCCCTAGAGTACAGCAGAGCCAGCCTGGAGCAGACTCCCAGCTTTTCATAGAAGCGGCCCCCTGCTGACCCAAACAAAGGCTTTGGAGGCAGAGTCCCGCACGTTGAAGAATTTATCTCCAGAAGGGGATTGGTATCTTGTGTGTTGGTGAGGGAAGTCCAGGGACAATGGTGCACTGCAGCTCTTTCTGGGGTCCCCCACTATGCTCACTCTGAGCTCTTTGAAGGAGACAACCATACTTTTTTTTGGGGGGGGGAGGGTTTGGATCTCTGCCACCCAGGTCAACCCTGAGCACTTGAGTTCATTTATAGTAGAGTGGCATGTGCCCATGCTCACATCTACAACATGTCTGGAACACTCGCCAGGGACGCATTTCTGAGGATCACATATGACTCTCGTTTTCATGTGCAAATGCACGGACGGTTAATTAAAATGCAGATTCCAAGGGGCTGGAGGTATAGATCAGTGGCAGAGGCTTGCCTAGCACCTGGGTTCCATCGCTAGGGGGTTGGGGAGCAGATTCTGATTCTTTTGATCTGGGATAGGGCTTGCATTTCTACAAAGCTCCTAGGTGATATCCATGGTCATACTCAAAAGTGAGAGTTTACTTTAAGTAGCAAGAACCCGGATGCAAATCATCCCAAACCATCACAATGACAAACAATGAAAAAGAATTCAGATCTACAACAAACCTGGACGATCACAGGCAGGGAGTTGTGAACCAAGAGTAACTTTCCCAGTGTATCTGACAGGACTGTGGTCACTAGCAGGGGGCGGTGTAATATGTATTTGTATAAGAAAACCCCCACTGTGCCATAAAATTTGTCAAACACAGCAGAAGCCTGGCTTGCATTCCCATGAGGATGTGACCTTTATCTAAAAGACCTCCAGGTTTTACCACAGAATCTTTTCAACTCCGCTCTCACAGAAAATTTGAAGAAGAAGAAGAAGAAAAAAGATCTTCTCCTGCCCAATGGACTGGAGTTCTCTTGTTGTACCCTATAAAACGCAAAGGCTATTCATAATAAATGTGTACAACAAAAATCTTTGTGTGTGGAAAATTTCTAAGCCGTAGGCAGGCAGCATAGCTCATTTTCTTTACGCAATATTCAGCAGACCCAACCTCCCACTAGACCAAAGACCACGGGCAATTCCCCAGCATTCACTGGACTATAAAGAGACTGGACTGATCCCCCTCCACCCAGCATTCCCACGCTCCACTGCTGGGTGTTGGGGGTGGTGTGAGCAAAACTCAATACCCTGGTGATTCAGAATCAGCTCAGCACTCAGTCCCTAAAATGCTCTGCCAGCTCCCTCCTCTGCCCCTTGCTTGCTCTTCCTGGGACACCAAGGGCACTGCTGTCCCAGGAAGAGACAGGACCATGTTGTCTACATGCTGGATCAACAACGAAAATGAAGGGCAACTTCCAGGATTCCAACTAGAGAAAAAGCACGTTTGTGTTTCTGTGTCAGAAACTCAAGCTTAAATTGACACTGAAGGGAAGGTGGAGCAGGGGTAAGAGCATAGGACTGGCAGAGTGGAGCCCAGAGAAGTTCATGGGGTAAAAGAAAAATCATATTCACCCTCATCTCCAGTCAATCACTGCTCTGGTTTCTGCCTCTATCATTTTATTTTTTCCAGAATGTCATGTAACTGGTATCACACAGGATATGGCTTTGTGAATCTCAGTTCTTTCACTTACCATAACTGTTGAGGGTGTAAGGGGTTTGCTTCTTATTGCTGAGAATTCCATGGTATGGATGCAACATAGTTTATCCATCTACCAGTGATATTTGCATTGTTCCCAGTTTGGGGCAATTACAAATGAAGCCAATAATAAGAAAATGAACACCCCAATTAAAAAAAAGTGAACAAATACTTCACCAAAGAAGATATATGGTTTTCAACAAGCACATCAAAAATGCACAGAATAGTTATTAGGAAATATGCAGATTAAAACCACAAGGAGTTACTATTTCACAAGTTTTGGAATGCTCAATATAATAACAACACAACCCTCAAACAAACTGCCAATTCCAAGTGCACACTTGGCCAGGAAGGATGCAACAGGGTACGGCTATACAACAGAGTGGTTTGTGTTTAACTTAAAGTTAAACCCGCTGTCACTACCAACCCAGAAATCCCACTCTAGGCATTTATTCAAGAGAAGTAAAAACTTAGGTTCACACAAAAACCTGAACATGAATATCTAACAGCTTCGTTCATGGTTCATGCTGAAATTTCTCTTTTAAGATGTATGGGCAACAGTTGTTTTTGTTTTGTTTTGGTACTGGGAACTGAACTCAGAGGTGCTCTCCATTGTGTGACATCCCCAATCCTTCCTTTTTTTTTTGAGACAGTCTCGATAAATTGCCAAAGCTATCCTTGAACTTGGGGTCCTCCTGCCTCAGCCACCCACCATTACCTGGTAGGGAACTGTCTTTCAGGGGTTTCCTAAACTCTTTTGGTCTTAGCTTAACATTCACAAACCTGGACATACGAATAATCTTTAAAAAGAATTGCCAGGCATGGTGGTGTAATGCCTGTAATTCCAGTGACTTGGGAGGCTGAGGCAAGAGGACTGCCAAGTTCAAGGCCAGACTAAGCAACTTACAGAGGCCCTAAGCAACTTAGTGACCCAATTATGGCCACTTCTAGTGCCAATAAGCATGAAAAGAAATAAAATAAAGTTTTGACTGGCCACTGTCCTTGACCTTGCCCCTGTCTTTCTCTCCACTTTGCTTTCCCTAGTCCTCTTATGTGCCCCTTTTCTCCAAAGAGATAGCAGCTACATCAGAGGACTAGAGAAACTGAAGCACATACACTTGGCCAACATTTTGATCCTTTGGGGTTAAGTTCAAATACAAGCATAATTTATAGTTGCTAGTATTTGTCTTCACATTCAGCTGGATGTTCCTAATTGTGAAGGGCAGTGTCATTTCAGATCAATTTTGGGACAGCATCACATTACACCTGTTGTTTAAGTAAACCTTTACTGAAACACAACTGTGCATTTATGAATATGCATTTGCCTAACAATGACAAAGTTGAGCAGTTAAAACAGAGACAGAAAGACCCACAAAGCCTAAAATACTGTCTGGATTTTTGTAAGAAAAATCTATTGACTCCTGGCCTAGCAGAATGGTCTTTTAATCATTCTATTAATATGCTAGCATTGTATAGCTCCTGAACACCAACATCTGTGTAGCATCTTCAGTGCAGTTTCAATGACTCTCATGCCATTACAGCACCCCATTAATCATATGAAGTTATTAGCTATTCCTATTATAAGTACCTACCTTTTATAGACAAAAAAATCTCAGAGCAAATGAGTGAACTGAATTATGTGGGGCACAGCCAAAATTTGAACCCTGTCTCATTCTCCAAATTTTCTGCTCTTGTCACAAAAAATTGAGGCAACACACACACACACACACACCAATCTGATCATTTAATAGGCA
Source organism: Aplodontia rufa (assembly GCA_004027875.1). NCBI lineage: Eukaryota > Metazoa > Chordata > Mammalia > Rodentia > Aplodontiidae > Aplodontia > Aplodontia rufa. The sequence goes on from PVKS010010964.1 coordinate 49,841, forward strand.
AGATAAGATGAACTTGAATTTTATCTGCCTAAATTGAGTTCAAAGACTCACAAAGTTCACCTATGAGGCTTAAGTCCTCTGAGTTGATGTACCCATTTGCTGTTGTTCCTGACTGATTAACCTTCAAAAGCTTCTTTGTTACAACCTGTATTCCTTCATATATATTAATTAATTATATTTATCAATTATCAGGGGGGCTGTTCGAGGTTTTGAGGGATCTAAAGCTTGGACAATCCTAGTACCCTCTTTAAGAAAAAGAATACCAAAACATCTTCCTTTTGCAAATTTTACAAAAATCATGTAAACTCATTTCAAGGTCTCCTCCCAAGAGCTTTGAAAGGGTCCCACATTTTAAACTTCACTGTCATAATGGTAAATCCCTTCTGTGTATTTATCTTTGGACCTCAAATAAAGGAAACTCACATATTCCAAACTGAGCTCCTAGCAAAGAGTGAAGCCTTGTGGCTGAAAAGACTGAATATTTAAATCTGCCACCTCCTGTCACCTTCTCTCAAAGCTGCAAGACTGCAAGCATTCACTCTCCTATCTCAGCAAAGCCTAGAGCAGTGGATTTTGAATTATGGTTCACAGAGAGAATTAGCATCACTTGGGAACCTGCTGGAAATGCAGGTTTTCAGGCCCAAGACCTGACCTGTGGGATTGGAAACCCAGAGGACCAGGCCCAGTCAGTTGAATTTCATAAAGTCCTCAGCTGATTTTGATGTGTGCTCCAGGCTGAGTGTCACTGTCTACCAGACTACAGATCACCTTCTCCACTCCTGTAGAGTATCTTTGGAAGGAAAAATGAGAAATTTCATCACTGAAGCAAGCTTTATGATTTCTTTTTAGGAACACAACAATACAATGGCCAATTTTTCAGTGTACAATTCCGATTTTAGAATTTTAGAACAATATGACACGTGCAACATTAACCCAAAGGAGAGAGGTAAATGCTCACAGCACAAAGTCTGTGTTACTTTAATGATTTCTGACTGCACTGCTGATAAATTAGAAGAACTCATGACTTATTAATCAAATGGGAATGTATATTTAAAGACTCCTGATATATTCAAAAGACTAAATCAGTAATTCCAAACTCTGTATCATCTTAGAAGTTGAAGGAACTTCCCAGAAGGGAGCTAAATTACTTACCTCAAGCAAAATTTCTTATTTTTAATGAGTAGTAGTAGTTGGACTAAATTGGTCTTTTTAACCACCCAAGAGTTACTGTATTTTTTTAACCACCAAAGACCTCTAATTTTAACATTTACTTTTTTTTTCTTTTTTTAAAGAGAGAGGGGGAGAATCAATTTTATTTAGTTTTTCATGTGGCTTTCGTTGCTCCAACACTTCATTGTGTATGTGGTGCTGGGGTTTGAACTCAGGACTTTGCACATGCCAGGCAAGCGCTCCAGTTCCAACATTTACTTCTTATACATACAAGTTACCTTGATTCGTCCTCACACTGTTTTCTCTGTTAACCAAACTTGTATTTAGCTACCAATCATGATTTTTCACTAGTGCTACCACTCTGATTTGATATATTTAAATTCCCACCAGAAGTACAGATTGGTAGCATTTTCAAGGGCCTGTGTGACCTTTTGTGGCAAAAGTGTGTCACTTTCCCTTTGGCCTCTTTGCATCTACAAAATGCCAATATTAAAACTGGCCTCCTAGAGCTGCTGTGAAGATTAAAACTGAAACAAACAATAACAACAACAAAAAAGCAAATATAATTTAACTAGCACATGGTAGGTAGCTGATTTCCCTATGATTATTGGTTAGGCTGCTGAAATCACCTCAATCATGGACACGTCCTGGCTTGTCCATGATGATCCCCTTCTCTGAGAAAGACCACTCCATCCTAACCTGTGTGGCAACAGTGGGCCCCAAGCTGACATCTCGTATGAGGTGGGCCTCGTACAGTACATCAGACCAGAGTGGATACCTGGTCTACGCTGGCTTCAGAATTTTGGTGAGAGACTGCACTTTCATGCTGGTTGGAAAAGAGATGCACATGGCCATTTCTATTATATGAGCTACAAATTAGAGAAAATGAGGCCAAGAAGGAAGGTAAGAGGCAGATGAGCATCTTGACACTACATATATATGCAGAACTGTAAATTCAAACTAATTAAGAGTTGAAGATTCCCACCCATCCAAAGGCTGGTAGAGGAAATTTAATGAAAAGGATTTTATGCTATGATCTGTTACCCAATAGATATGGGATCCTGGTTAATTCACTTCAACTGAGCCTCAGTTTCCTCTGACGTATATAAGCCAAAGACGGCAATAGCAACAGAAATAATAACAGTAAATGCTCACAAGTTTATCAGTCAGAAACATATCATATTTTCTTGGTACAACCAAGAAAACAAAACTTGCTCTAAATATTTATCAGAAAACAGGAAATTTGATGGTCTTTGTGACACGGGTGATGGAAGAGGTGGAAAGCAAACAAGGAAGCATGGGGCACTCAGACTAGCAATATCAGGAAGCTCTTCCCGTTCCTAGGCTGAAGGGCTCAAGAAGAGCTGGCAGAACCACCGCCCAGGGCCAGGAGCCACACCTGGGCTGCCTATGCAGAGGTGGCTGGAGTCAGGAGGAGACCCAGCTGCTGTGGGTGATGCCATCCAGAGCCAAAAGACGGGAAGAGGTGTCCTGGCACTTCCTTCCTTTAGCGCCTCCTGCTGGCCAAGCCCAGGTAGAGCCTGGGGAAACAGCCTGCAGGGGTCAGAGGCCAGCGGTGAGGATAGCAAGGGAACCAGAGGACCAGCCCGCTAATTTTTACTTATTTTTTACTCTCACTCTTTCTCTTTATTTTTTTATTATATTTTTAGCCCACTAATTTTGTGTGTTCCCAATCATGTTCTCAACTCTTGACAAGAACCTCTTATTACTGTGAGGAGCTTGGTGATTATTATCTGATGAGCAAACTGAGATACAGAGATGATTAAGTAACCTGCCTAGGAACATGAAAATAGTGGCAGAGCAGGAATTCAAATAAAAAAATCCATTTTATTCTTATCAGTGATGTGGCAAACAAAAACAAAAGGCTGTACTGTTGCAGGCACTCTGTGTGTGCTGTTAGACAATGCCAGTGTTTTAAATATTTAATATTCAGACTGTGCACACAGGCTGTTTACTCATAAAGACATGCACAGGGTGTTCTTGTTCATCCTGAATGCTGCCTCCAATTCTGTGCCCCGGGAGCTACAAACTCAGGCCCTCCTAATTCATGATCAGGTCCTAAAAGTGAGCTTTCCCTTTGTAACTACGGTCATGAGTTTCTAGGAAATTAATTCTCTGCTTCCTCTCTTCCGTTAACAGATAATCAGCAAGAAACTACTAAATATTAGATATTGCGCTGTTAATCGATGATGCTGGGGCAGTGTGACAGTGTGAGGGTCTAAATGAAGGACATTCTACTCACTACTTGCTGGACAGATGCTGGACCACGCCTATGCCATCCTTCTCTACAACCATGGCAGACATGACTAACAGACTGCAGAACAAGCCTGGTTTTGGTCTCACAGTTCTTCATACTACAAGTTCCTAACATCATTCGATCAGAGGTGGCAAGTAATCCATACTTACTAGCCCATCATTTGTATAAAAATGTCCTAAAAATAAGGCAAATGTTTACAGAGACTTTTATATTTAAACCAGGCCAGAATTTTAGATTCTGAAGGTAGACAATGAATATGTCATGAAACCACAAAGACTTCTTAGAATAAAAAAACAAATTTTGATATTTCTTGGTTTATACCTTTGTGTTAGTTTCCTTGCTAATTATAGAATTATTTATTTTTCTTCATACGCTTATTATCTATGAAGATTACCTATCCATAGTATTAATTACTAAATGCCTAGTATTTAATAAGTAGTAAAAGTTATTGGAACTCATGAGCACTAACATATCAAGTTCTAATAACCTATTTAGAAATGGAAAAATAAGAGGTCAGAGAGTGCCCTAGTCACCCCAATATGTGCATGTGTAGCTCCTGAGATGAACAGGGTACGAATGAATATGTACATTTAAATAGAAAAAAAAACATGGCTAGCATCTAAAGACTTAAGATACCATTTCATGTTATATATCATGTTGGGACAAGATAGTTTTCTGGCCACAAACTGTTCATCCATGAAATGAAATATAAATTATTTAATAAAAATTGTATATTTTTAACATTACTGAGAAAAATAAACAGGATGAGGCCCTGTAGCAACCTCAATGACGGTCAGTGTCTGTTGTCCCCAGTTTTCTAGCCCAACACTACAGTGCAGAGGAGGTGGAGTACAGTGCCACGGGAGTGATGGAGTCTCTACTGAGTGCCCATTAGTGTCAGAGCAGCCAGGTGCCTATGCCCGACCCCCTCCTGCTTATTACGTCACATCGCAGCTGCACATAGGTTCCAACACTTCCCTGTCTATCCAGAGGGCACTGAGAAGCAGAGGGCATAAACTGCCCAGAGTCACAAGGCCACAGAGAGGCAGATCCCAGAATCTACCAGGGTTGTATCTGGCTCCAGAGATCCTTTGGAAATACCATATAATCTGCACCCGCAGAGGGAGGGTGAGCTGGGTGCAGAGGATGGAGGAGTAGAGGAGGAAGAGATGAGATGGGGCAGGGAGCAGAAGGGGTCCCCACCATCCTAACTATAGTCAGCTGAACAGTGACCCTAAAGAGTTTAGCCCCTACCTTTGCCAGCACCCAAACAGAAGCCATGCCCCTGTCCTAGCCAGGAACTCCTGACTCCTTTTCTGAAGTTTCCTTTTCCTTACCCCTGTATGATCCTCAGTGCAGGAAAACTGGGCGTCCACATCAGCAACTAAAACGATTCGCCCAAGCACGGGTCCAGTAGTTAGACCTCAAGGTTCCAGACACAGCTCAAACACTTTTTGTACAACACTGAGAAAGTCATGTAAAAGTTCTAATCTTGGTTTTCTCCTCTATAAAAGGGACGTAATAATAAGTTCTAAGTCCTTTAAAGGACTAAAGCAGATGTGCACAGACCCTTACTACACTATAAACATGTCTTAACAGGTACACAGTCATGATTATTCACCTTTCTCTCTTCCCAAGTGCTTTTAAGCATCTAATATAAGGATAGGATCATGTTCAGTCTCATGCAAGGAAATATAATACACAGGACTATGAAGAAACTTATAGTTGAACAAAGGAGACCTACACACCTGTTAAGTGTTAAGTGACAATACAAGGTTGACAAGATCAAGGACCATTAAGATCTACATGACTGCAGAGATGTAAGAGCTCTCAGGTCACTGTATGCTGTGAATATTCCTCATCTCTTCAAGTCAGGCTTGGTGCGATATCTTGCTTTGGCTCATGTGAGCAAAAGTGATCTGCGTCACTTCATGGTGGATGTTTTAAATATTGCTGGCAATACTCTGCTAGGTAATGACTGCATCGTTTGCTCTGGACACTGAATGAGGACACTACGATCAGCAGTGGTGCCTCCAGCGAGCCCGCCATGGGCATTTAGCAGAAAGGGAACTGTTTTAAGCTGCTGAGATTCCTGTGTTTAGTTGCTTGAGTTACTGCAGCACAAGCTCGTGACAGGCTACCAGAGAAGAGGACCAAGTCCTAAGAACAGCAATGTCATATGAACACTTGTATAGGGCTTGACAGCTGTATGACAGAGTGCTTCATGGGACTCAAGGACCTGTGTAATTATTCACCTTGTGCGCTTAGTACATCCTATGAGGGCAGGGACCATGAAGTCCTCATTCGTGCCTGGATCTATGGTACCAAGCATAGTGGGGACACATGTTAGGGAATTACTAACTGGGCATCTAATAAATCCTCAGAGAGGTAGATGGGACCACAATAGAGGAAGAAGAGAGGAGAAAAGGGATTCCACAGCTTGGCACCTCAAGTTAGAACAAGGAAGATGTGGCCCGGGGCGTGAAGAAAGCCCATCTACACATCATGTACAGGAACAAACATGCTTAAATTATAATCTAAAGCTAAAAAAAAAATGCAGTGACCTTTGGGATAACGTCAGTCACTTCTGTTTTCTACCTGCTCTAATCTGGTGTAATCTCTAGCAGGAGGGTTCAAAGCCCCAAGAGGTTGATGAGCAATATTATAATTAAAAGTAGCCCACATTTTGAGTACTTTAGATATGTACCATCTTCTCTTTTAAACAAGCACCCTAATTTGTACAGTACAGACACATTTATACCTGTCTATTTATGTATTGTGGCACTGAGGTTTGAACACAGGGGTGCTCCACCACTGAGCTACATCCCTAGCTCTTTTATTTTTTATTGTGAGAAAGGGTCTTGCTAAGTTGCTGAGGCTGGCCTTGAACTTATGATCTTCTGACTCAGCCTCCTGAGTCACTGGTATTATAGGGGTGAGCTACTGTGCCAGGTTTATCTTTTATTTATTTATTTTTATTAGAGAGAAGGACAATGAGAGAGAGAGAGGGAAAGAGAATCAATTTTTATTGAGTTTTTCACATGGCTTTCATTGCTCTGGCACATAGTTGTGTACCTGGGTGCTAGGGTTTGAACCCGTGTACTTGTGCATGTCGGGCAAGCGCTGTAACTGCCCAGCCACTGCTCCAGCCCTCTTATCTTTTATTTTTTTTTAAAGAACTTTTTCTCTCTTTCACTTTCAACCTTTAACTTTGTGAATTTAATGAATAGTATCAGTTTTTATCTTTCTTAATAAATATCTTCTATAGCTTCTCTTATGTCAATAGAAAAGACAAAGCAACTCTTGAGCTAGAAGCTACGAAGAGATAAATCAGAACATTTCCTTTAGGCATGAAAAGGGCATACACAATTACTCCAGGCCCCTGAATTTGCAGGGGAGATATATTACGGAATTTCATATCATCTGTTAGCTATAATGCTTTTAGTAATCGCTGCTTATCTTTGTAATGGGATTCCTGGTAGTGGAGAAAGCTAGTTTGGCAAGTAAGTACCTTTAGGGCCAAGGTGGTTTCTGCAATGCTATCTTTCTCTAATTCATGTAGAAAGCCAAAAATGTCATTTGAATTAGTTGATAATTATTAATTGGCTGTAGAGACACATTCTTAACTTTGCTGTTCTTTTAACTACTCAGGGATTTCACAGCAAAGAAAAAGCACCTCAAAATACTCCTGTTTCCAAAAATTTGTAGCTTTTCCTACAAATTTTATCCTATTGTTCAACAATAGGATAGTCAGAGAAAACCTGGATTTGAAACATCAAATTGATTAATGGAGTGTTACAACTGGGCTCTGTTTATTTATTAAAGTTTATATCCCATTTGCTTTCCAAAAAATTAAGTGGTTTACAACAAAAGGCACATATTCTATCAGGCTCTTAAATTAGAAAAATAAAATTTAAAACCAAATGGAAGGAACTGGAAGTGATTCTACAAAGCAGCGGGGCTAAATATTAGCTGGGAACCACAATTATTTCTAATCCATGAAACTGGTAACATCACATGGTTCCATCTAAAATAATTAATCTAATTGAAAAATTAACTCTAAATTTCCTAGCAAAAAGGAAAATGACAAACTATACGATTTTTATTACTAATCAAATTCCTGCCCTCAAATTCTGTAAGAAAAAATATGTTCTAGATGTTAAAATCCAAAAAAAGGTTGCAAATCAGTTTTCTATGCAAGGGCAATTTAACAATGTAAAAGGGCATCTTCACAGATAATACTGCCAAAAAAAAAATAAAGAAAGAAATTTTCTCCAGAGTCAACTTTCACAACTGTACCGACTACGATGAAAGCTGGGTTCATAAAACCCAACACATTTCAGTGAAGGCCAGAGGGGTGCAGGGCTAAGCATACGGAATTCTCAAAATACAGTGTTGCTACAGCATAACTTGGTACAGAGTTATCACCCAGAATCTCCAGATTAGTGTTTTCTAACCTGGTGGGTTCCAGAAAAGCAGATTCTCTTGAGGCTCACTGGTATGAGCAAAAAACATGGTTTATACTTAAGTACCATGTGGGGGACAGTTCAGTGTCATCTGAGACGTTCTAGGTGCTCCCTCTGAGAGCAGGATATTGCGTACAGTGGTTCCCCAAATTATTTGAACGTGGAACCTGTTTTTTCTTTAAACACCAGTATTAATACGTAGAATATTCAGTTCAAATGCTTTCTGGGAAAGTTGACCAAGATCAGTGTTCTTTCAGCTATGAAAAATTAGCGGTGACAAACAGCATTTAAAAAGTTAAGCAAATAGAAGAGCCAAGAAAAAAAAAACCAAAGAGCACACAGCAAAGGTAAGTAGTTTTATGTGAAGATTCTGTTACTTATATGTTAAGTGAGTGACAAGTGAGAATGAATATTGTTACGTCACATCATAAACTATATCCCTTATGAATTATAACAAAAAGTTTGAAAGCCAATGATATAAAAATAGATAATTATAAAGAGTGCAGGAGTTCATATAACACTTCAAAAAAAAAA
>PVKS010010965.1:0-58282 GCA_004027875.1 Aplodontia rufa
ATAAGGTCTAGGAGTCCCCTGCAGGATGGTCTGTGGGCTGTGGATAAGGTCTAGGAGTCCCCTGCAGGATGGTCTGTGGGCTGTGGATAAGGTCTAGGAGTCTCCTGCACGGTAGTCAGTGGGCCATGGATAAGGTCTAGGAGTCCCCCATGATAAAAATTTTGGCCCAGTCGCGTTTACGCTTAGCCGTGGACCCACAGTGTACATCTTGATTCTGCACAGCTGCCCATTCCTAATTTAGGGGGTTTCTTGTAAAGCTGTGAATAAATTCTTGCCCGAGACGGAGCTGTTCACATTGTTTCTGTGTTAGCAGCAATGAAGATCAAGATAGCACCTTAGTGGCTTCTGCTTGGGAAATTGCTGCCTTGCACCAGTAGTGCCCCAAGCCCAGTGAATGGAGCTGTGGATTTTGTAGGAATCTTAGGGGCTGGACTGGTACAGTAGAATTGCACTCTTCTTTTTGAAAGCTGTAATTCATAGGTAATTGTCTGAAAACAGTCAAGAGGAAAAATGTGAAGATGTAAGTGTGTAAGGGTGGACTGTTTTTCTCTTGCCTGATTTTGTCTTCCCTCTCTGTCCCCTTTTCTCCCCCCCAAAGAAATAATAGCATGGAAACGTTACTCAGTGTGTAAGGAAAACAATGGCAAGGAGCCCGCAGAGTGCTTAGGAGCATGATCTTAAATGCAGACTTCCTGAATGTGACTCTTCTGTCCCCAGCATGGCCGATTTGCTTGATCTCATTATGCCTCAGTTTGTTTGCTTGATTTCATTATGCCTCAGATTCTTTGTCTAAAAAGACAGCACAATAGTGCTTGCCTCATAGCTTTAGTAATTTTCGTAAGACATTTGATTTAAGTATTTAATAGTAACAGATTTTTTTAAAACCTCATCTAGATTTGATGTTGTTTTCAATTTTCATACTAGCAGATTTTTTCCTCTTTGAAGCTAATGCATATATAGACCTTGACCACCAAATCTTCTTTTTCATTTTTCTCCTTGAAGGAGTAAATTCTTTTAAAAAGGAAGAAAAAAATTAATAGTGTTCTGTCTTTTTAAAAATTCATTTTGAAAATTACTTACTAAACATTAGTAAATCCAGTAAAATGTTATCAGAGGTATCATCCTTGGACACCCTTTAGTTATATTATTCTCCTCCTTAGAAATTCTTAGTGTTTCCTTATGGATAAAAGTCACAATTTTTTTTTCTTTTTTTGGTGTCAGTAATTGAACCCAGGGCTACTTAACCACTTAGCCACATTCCCAGCCCTTTATATATTTTATTTTGAGAGAGTATCTTGCAAAGTTGCTTTTAGGCAGCTGAAGCTGACTTTGAACCTGTGATCCTCCTGCCTCAGCCTCTCATGTTTTGGAATTACAGGCGTGCACCACCACACCTGGCAAAATTCACACTTTTAGTTTGGTCACAAAGATCTTGCAACCTGGACCAAAGTCACATTTTCCAAACACATTTCCTGTTTGGGGTGACCCCCTCTTCTTCTGTACCTGTAACTTAGCATGAAGCAGATAAGGGAAGTTGCCTTCATATCTGCTAAAACCTTTCCTCTTCATTAGTTCTGCTTGTCCACTTTGTCACTGATGCAGTTGGACACCTTCAACTTCTGCAGGGTTAGGCTCCTAAAAAATATTGTTATGCCCACTAGCAAGTCTGAAAGAAGCAAGTTTGCTTCTTTAAAATGCAATAGATAACTCCCTACCCTTGAATGAGAAATAGTGGAGAGGCTGGGAATGGTATTCTAGCAGATTCTTTCCACACAGAAATAAGCCAGAGAAATAGAGGCTTCCCACTAACATGTCCCAACAAAAATCCTATTAAAATTTTCTCTGCTTCAGGCAGATTTCTTTCTAGGCTTTGAGTATGTGTGGATTATTCTCACCTTCGTGTGATCACTCACACTACTACTCTGCTTCTCTGTTTATTCCAATCATACATATTCCACAGGGCTCAACTTGTTTCCCATCTGTCAGGAAACATTCACCAACCAGTCCCCCCAAATAGATCTTCCCTGTCTTTGTGTGTGTGTTTCTTCTACTCATGTGGTTTTAATCACTGTCACGTATTGCTATTTGCCTGATTGTAAGTGGAGTCAGTACTCCATATATCTGGGGTATGCATCCTCAGATTCAACCAATCTCAGATTGGAAGTATTTGGAAAAAGAAAGCATCTGTCCTGAATATGTACAGACTTTTTATCTTGTCCTTATTCCCTACATAATACAGTATAACTATTCCTTGCATTATGGTATTAGGCATTATAAGTAATCTAGAGATAATTTGATGTATACAGGATGACGTGCATAGGTTATATAGATAGGTTGTATACATTTTATACAAGGGACTTGAGCATCCTTGAGTTTTGGAATCTGGGGTTTAAGTTGCAAGGAGAGATCCTGGAACCAATCTCCTGTGAATACTAGTGGAAATACTTTTTGTATGTGTTTAAGATGACAGTTGAAGATTCTTTAGAGAGAGATCAGATCTTATATTGCCTTTTAACTTGCACTAAATCTGGAACTGGGTAATGTGTGTGGGTGGGTGTGTTTGGTGAATATATTTTGATTGAAAGAAAATTCTTCCTTCTCTATTTGACAATTACATTTTGATTTTCAGTATTTAGAAATGATGGAATTAGATATAGGAGATGCCACTCAAGTTTATATAGCATTCTTGGTTTACCTGGACCTCATGGAGAGTAAGTTGTTTGTTTATTCCTTGGTTGTTGGGGCTGTGGTGGGGGCTTGGGGAGTTGGTTTGGGATAAAGCATTGTTGACATACAATAAGTAATCATTTATGCAGTTGTTATGAATTGTGCCAGTTAACTTTGTATTGTTTGTTCATTTACATTGGGAATAACTAGGTAAAAGAGAAGGCTGGAAAAGTAAAGAGGGGAGGTAGTATTATGAGTGATGTCTACCCAGCTGAATATTGGGTAGAAGTTGGGAATTTTCATCTTTTATTTTTGATAAATATTGTTGTCCATTCAATGATATTCTTTCAGGTAAAAGTTGGCATGAAGTAAACTGTGTGGGATTACCTGAGCTCCAGCTCATCTGCCTGGTTGGGACTGAGATAGAAGGGGAAGGGTTACAGACTGTGTTGCCTACACCCATCTCTGCTTCCCTCAGCCATAACAGGTGAGCAGGTTGTTTTGGTCTTAGTTTAACAAAGTCTAAGGAAGTAGGAAATATTTATATTCTTGGTGAGCAGGCAAGTTCTTTACATAAATAACAGATATTATGAGGTGCACCATATGATACAAATTAATTGTAGGACTTGATACAGAGGGTGTTCAACATGCAGGTTGAAATCAAAGCTAACCGGACCTTTAAAAATATCCTAGCTGCACAGAATTGGATTACACATATATTTATTTCATGACATATGCTCATTATTAGTATATGCTTATTTTTTGTTTATTTACTTAGTTATTGATAATGTAACCAGTATCTTCAAACCAGCCACCTGGACAGAACTAGATTTTTTTTTTCCTTAGAGAATCAATTTTATTTATATTTTCTGACACTTAGTTGTGTATGTGGTGCTAGGATTCAAACCCAGGTCCTCATGCATACCAGGCAAGCACTGTACTGCTGAGCCCCTCTCTAGCCTCCAAAGCTAGATTCTTAACATGACTGACATCTAATCTTTTGGATCCCATGTTCAATTAGGAATTTTATTTTAGATGTTTTTAATTTTGTATAAGGTATGCAGTCTTTTGAGATTCACCTTATATACTTAATACTGTATTTCTAAAATTCATCCTCTGTGTATTTTTTGGGCTGCTAGAAGACATGCCATTGTGTTATTGTACGACGATTTTCACATCTGCGCTTCTGATGGTGCAGTACTACTGATTCTCATCTTCAGGAGATCATTTCACACTACTTCCAAAGTGGGTGCCTCATTTCACTTTTTACCAATGTAAACAAGATTCTTTGGAGCATTGTCTCCTACATTTGGTACTATCCCATAAAGTTTTGCCCATTGAATGGATTATCTGTCTTAGTTTGCATTTCTCTGATCACTAAAACAGATAATATAGAACATTTTTTGGTATAGTTATTTCCTCTCAAATGTCTGTTCATATTCTTTGCCTGTTGGCTTGTTGTAGTTTTCTCATTGACTTGTATGAGTTCTTTATATATTCTTGACGAAATCTTTTGTTGGCTGTGTTTTCCAGTTTTCAAATCCATCCTTCATTTTTTTTTTTTTTTTTTTAAAGAGAGAGGGACAGTAAAGAGAGAGAGAAAGAATCAATTTTATTTAGTTTTTCATGTGGCTGTCATTGCTCCGAGACTTTGTTCTGTACAAGGTGCTGGGGTTTGAACTTGCATACTCGTGCATACTGGGCAAGTGGCGCAACCGCTGAGCCACCGCTCGAGCCCTATCCTTCATTGTTTTCAAGGTATCTTTTAATGAAAAGCTTTTTAATTTGAATATTATTATATTTTATCCAAAGTATTTGTTTTATACCAGTTTTACATATAAAAACCGGTCTCGTAACTATTAGAATTCTTTTTTTGTGTGTGTACTGGGAATTGAACCCAGGGGCACTTTACCACTCAGCCACATTTCCAGCCCTTTTTGTTTTTAATTTTTATTTTTAGACAGGGTTTTACTAAGTTGCTTAGGGTCTTACTTAGTTGCTGGGGCTGGCTTTAAACTTGTGAGGGTCCTATCTCAGCATCCTGAGCTGCTGGGATTACAGGCATATGCCGTTGTGCCCAGCTTTAATGATGTTTTAAAAATCTTTTATTGTAAAATAAAACCAGATTCAGAAAATCACATAATATAAATGTATAGATTAATGAGTGAGTTATAGGGCAGACATCTTCAACTCTGGTAACTATGATCAAATCAAAAGACAGAAGTATTCTAGCCATCCTAGAGTCCCTTCCGTGTGCCTGGCATAACTCTTTTCCTTCATCACAAAAGTAACCTCTATTCTTACTTTACTAATATTATGGGCTTTGACTGGTATATTGTTCTCAGGAACCTTTAATACTGCCTTTTCCTTTTGACTCTCAAGAAAGCCTATTAGAGGATGAAAATTAGCTAAGTTTAAGTAGTAAACTCACCATAGCTGAAATTTCACATAAGCTGGAGAACCATAACTATGAAGGAGGGGGGAGAAGGAAGGCAGGGAGAGGGATAATGAGGGTTATCAATACAACTGGGAACCTTGACTCCCATGAGAAGCCTAATTATACACAGGCAGGCAGAGAAACTCAGAAATTTCAAAAATTAATATACATATATATGCTCATTTCTAATCATAGTATGGGGGTCCTACAGAGGAGACATGAGATGGGGGAATGGATGAAGGTGGGGAGATCCTAGACCAAGCTGTCAATAGTCATGTATACATGGATATGTAATGGTTCCCTCCAATATGTAAGACTGTGTTGAATAAATGAAAGAAAGTAAGCTTGTTGGAATGTGAGTGGATGACGCCAATGAGATATGCTCAGGAATATTAACTTTGTATTAGGAAATAACCTGCCAGCATTGGTACTTATTATTAGAAATAAATTATTTGGCACATATTGCACAGCACACCAGCTGTAAAATATCATCTAGGCTTTGCTGCTGAGCTGCTTGAATATGGAGTATTTTTTATTGCTCTGCTTTCCTGAGAAACTTTAATAATACTTTTATGAATGGGGAAGCTGGGTAGCATATAAAACCTGAGTTGTTGGTTTGCTGGAGGTGCAGTTTCATATTATTTATAAAAGCCATATAAGGCCTGATCATCATCTCCTTTACTGATGTTCCCAAGTTTTAGAATCTGTTGATGTAAGTCCAGACCAAAGTCTGTCACTTATGTAGTTAGCTACAACTTTATTATAAAGTATTTCCCTAGTGAGGACAAACAATCCGGTATCAGTTAAAATTCTTTCAATAACTGTCTTGCTATTTGACTGCTGAGTGGGAAACTGGCATATATATTTATGTGGTTTATTCATTCCATTATTTATTTATGGTGTGCAGTATAGGTATTTGCTGACTCTAAAAGGTTACAGTTCTAGGTAATGTTTGATGTTACTGTGTATCTGGGTGCATTTCTAAGAATGAAAAAAAAACTTGTATCTGTTTTCTACTTATTTTCCCAAACTTTGGACCTGATGATTTTATTTACAGTTTCTGGCACAAATGTACACAGGTTCCATTACAGGAGAATGTGTATTTAAATGGGTTATAAGCATATATGATCATAGTTAAAATGCTTTGTCATATTTTTCAAGTCTTGGGAGGTCTTGTACATACTAATTCTTCTGAAAATATTAGTTTAATGCAAATTGTTGATGTCCAGAGGGGGAATAAATGTGATAAATTGCCCATTACTGATTATTGGTGGGAGAAATATGCTGATAGAGTATGAAGTGATGAATTGTTAGTATTCCTGAAGGGAAGGACACATCTTTGATCTAAAAATGCTTTCTAAAGCTAATGGAAAATAATTTATATTTTGCATTGTAAAATGCCACATTAACTTATGTATTTGGACACTTTATCCATATGGAAAGTACCTTAGATTACTTTCTGTGCAAGTGCATCTAAGGAATCCCTGTAACAACCTTGATAAATGCCTGTAGAGAGATGAGGACATTTCCTCCATGTACAACAAAGGTAAAAATCATATTAGTAGATTCACAGAGATCAAAGAGATCTGATGGATTTAAAGATCAGATAGCAAGATGAATCCTAACTAAAGCTAGGGATCTTTTTCAGTGCCAAGTTTATGACCAGATAGCTTCTTTTTGGACCACTGTGCCTTTGGTATTTGTTAAGCACCCTAAGTGGGGAAGCCTTGTCATATCAAAGATACGATGATATTGTTACAGTTTTCTGAAATAGAATTAGTATTACAGGGAGTTATGAATGGGAGAATATCTTAGGTGGCTTACATAAAGTACTGAAGTTCAAGCAAAACATGTTTTTTTTTTTTTTAACTGCTAGTAGGGTTTTTTGTTTCCGATAAACAATTTCAATGACAAATTAGTTCCTTCAGAGAACTAAAGAGATGGGGTGAAAACTAAAACCTTAGTTAACATATTAAGCTTATCTGTAGTTATATATGTTTCAAAATCTGAATGAAGTAAAGTGTTTTATACAATTATAAAATCCAGGAACAGTTAAGATTATTGTTTTTTATAATTATCTGTAAATATCCTTTGTTACAAATGGTGGTAGTTCTTTCATGGCAATAGCTGTGATCATTCATGCTTTGCAACCTGACTAGATTGTCAACATTCTCTTCTCTTAGTAGAAGGAAGGGTGATGAATATGAGGAGGATGTCTTTCTGTGTTAGTCAGCTTTTCGACGCTGTGACTGAATACCTGATAAGAATAACTTAGAGGGACTGGAGCGGTGGCTCAGCAGTCATAACGCTTGCCTAGCATGCACAAGGATGGGGGTTTGAATCCAGCACCATGCACACAACGAAGTGTCAGAGCAACAAACTAATAAAATTGATTCTCTCTTTCTCTCTCTCACTGTCCCCTCTCTCTTAAAATTTTTTTAAAAAAGAATAACTTAGAGGCAAAAAGGTTTATTTTGGCTCATGATTTCAGAGGACTCAGTCCATTCTCTGCTGGCTCCAGGACAGAACCATCATGAGGAAGGGCTCATTGCAACTGGGAAGCAGACAGAGAGATACAAAAAGGGGCCAGGGACAGATAAGGGTCCCATGACCACTCTTCCAGTGACCTACTTCCTCTGGTCATGCCCCACCTTCCTGTAGATTTCACCACTTCTCAATAAGTCGATTCAAATTATTAATCCATCAAATGGGTTAATCCACTGATGAGGTCAGAGCCCCCATGACCCAGTTGTTGCCTAAAAGCCTCACCTCTGAACCTTGCCGCATTGGGGACCATGCTCTCAACACATGAGCATTAGTGGGACATTCCAGATGCAAGCCATAACACTCTCCAGTGACCATTTTATCTTCCCCCCAAACACAAATTGGTAGCATTTCTTTTGTTTTATGGTGATTGAAAACTTGTTAGCCATTTTATCTGAGAGAATTAATTATTCCATATGTTCTCTTCTTGGCATCCCTTCAAAGGCTGAGTAATACTCTTGAAATTAGAAATATACTTCACTATTCCATGTAATAAAATGCTCATCTGCTGGTTCAGCTGCCATAAATAAAAACTTAAGGTGTAAGAGCTCATTTAGTTGCTCAGGACTCTTTCGGGGAAGATTCTTTTACAGTTAAAGTTTTCCTCAAGAGAAGTGAAAACATCGAATACACCTAATAAATGAGCCTTGGAGTCAAAGTTAGGGATTCCTGGCCTCAGATTTTCTTAGTCTAGTGCTTGACTTGTTAAAGTGTATCCTATGCTACTTGCCACAATGTTGCTTTCAAAAGAATGCACTCTCTTCCTGCATTGAGTTAAATGAACTGTTCCTTTTTCTGTCAGAATTAATTTATCCTAATATGGTCTTTAAATACTTGTCAATATTAATTTTTCTTTAAAGGATGTGATTACTTTTGAAAATATTGTATTAGCTGTTCACATTATTCCAGTAATATATCATGTAGGCACCCGGATAATATAAATGGACCAATTATTTATTTTTAAATTCATTGCCTTACTGTTTTGTGGGAAGAAAAAAAAGAATATTTTAAAACACTGAACTATGTGGGGAAAATTAATTTTATTAATTGTTCTTACAGTAAAATGATACACCCTTTAGTAAAAATAATATAAATGATTATGATTATACTTTTTTCCTTAAGTATTTAGTGGGTATGAATAGAATTGTAAATATAAGTGAGTATGAGAATAATTATAGACTAGAGGCAAAGCAGAAGCGTGCTTTGGTTAGGGAAAGATGACAAGGTGAATTACAGATTGCCCTTTTATTTTCTAAGTTCCTCATTTATTTATTGGATACCTAGGCTCAAGGGGCACAAGATATCTCAGATCTTACCAGCAAGATAATCAGTCTAGAGCCGAGGTGGACAGACATTTATATCCAGGGTGATAAATGTAAGGAGAGACACTTCCAAGGCACTGAGAAAGGCTGCAGAGGAAGAGACAGAACCTCTACCAAGAGTGGAGGGCTGGGGCGAGTCTGGGAGGACTTCCTGTAGGACAGGTTGTTTGATTATGCACAGGCATTTGGTAGAACAGGGAGTGGGAATGGATGTTCCTGGCAGAAGTAATACAACTGGCAAAGTTCTGAGGGCTCAGAAACCCTGAAAATCGCCAGTGGTTCATTATGACCAGACGTGAGTAGTGGTGAGTGGAGTTACTGCCTGTGTGCGAGAAAGGCCTGGATTGTGTGTTTATGTGTGGGGTAGAGACATCTGTGAGAGAGAGAATGTGAGGGGGGAGAGATGAGAATGAGGGAGGAGGGAAAGAAACTGTTTTAAAAGTAAACCCTCCTTAGAAGCAGTAGTTGGGGAAGCAACGCAGTAAGAATTAAGGAATTAAGGACTTTGAAAACCTGTTAATTCAAAAGTAAAAGAAAGAGGGCTGGAGCGGTGGCTTGGTGGTTATGGTGCTTGCCTGGCATGCACTAGTACTCGAGTTTGAACCCTAGCACCACATCCACAATGAAGTGTCAGAGAAACGAAAGCCACGCGAAAAACTAAATAAAAATTGATATTCATTCTCTCTCTCTCTCTCTCTCTCTCCCCTAAAACAAAACAAAACAGTTTTGCCACTCCAGGGTCTTTAGGAAACACTGATACATCCTCAAACAAAGTGGGAAAAAAATTGAGTAAGAGTATTCGAAATTGTATGTGTATTTCTATTTTCTGTAATGGATACTAATTAAATTGTACAGATCTGTGAAGACACAGGAAATGGCCGGGTCGCTCGGGACTTGAGAAGGTTAAGTAACTCCTTCACTTTCCATTTCTCCACTTCCTTTGCAGAATCTTTTCTTGTGCTGGTCTCTAAATGTGAAGTGCTGTGGAGCTTAGTCTTCTAAGACTTTGTCTTGTTTATACTCACTCCCTAAGCAGCCTCATTTGTTTTCACAGTCTTAAATATCTTCAGTATGATGACTCCCAAATTCATATCTCCGCTTCAGCCTCCACTGTGAACTTGAGACTCCTGCGTTTAAAGCCTGACACCTCCGCTGCAGTCTAAAAGGCATTTCAAGTCCACACGTCCAAAAGAGCTCTCAATTGCCCTTACATTCGCTCCTTTTGCAGCTTTCCCTGTGTCTGTAAATGGCAGCCCTGTTCATTCTGAAGTTCAAGCCAGAGCTGTCAGGGACAGAGAGAGAAAGAGAGAGAGAGGGAGAGAGAACACTTTATTTTTTAGAACAACTTCAGGTTTATACAGAATGTGATCAGGTAGTCTGAGGATTTACCATATCAACCCCAGTCCAACACAGTGTTGCCTCTCTTATTAGCATTTGCATCAGTATGGTACATTTGTTATAATTAATAAGCTAATATTGGTGAATTATTATTACCTTAAGTCCATATTTTAGGGTTCATTCTTTTTATGATATAATCCTGTGACTTTTGAAAAGCACTCATGTTGTGCATCCACCGCTGCATACATAACAGCTTCAGTTCCCTGAAAATCCCCTCTGCCTTATTTCTTTATCTCCTCTGCCCATTCCCAGCTGCTTCCTCAGAAGCTAATGATCTTTTCACTTTCTGTGTAGTTTCACCTTTTTTCCAGAAAGTTAGACAGGTGGAACCATACAGAATGTAGCCCTTTCACATTGGCTTCTTTCTCCTAGCACTATGCAAGGACTGTGTTCTGAACATTGCTGTATTCTCAGTATCTGATAGCAGGTATAAATATTTGTGGGATGACTAAATTTCTGCAACAGAGACTTACTAAATAGCACCTTAAGGAACAAAGTACATATTATAAGCATCCTTCCACGAGTTTCCAAAAGGTCAGACTGTCTGGAAAATCCATGTATTGGCAGCATTTATCACCACACTGGTAAATGCAATGTGCAGCAGAGGAAGAGAACAGTCACCAATCCGAAGAGGCAGTCCCCCGACTCTGTCCTCCCCTGATAGTGAGGAATTTAGTTGAATTCTTTCTCATCCATACTCACCCCACCGTTCTGCCCCTTCTTTTTCCTGATGTGTTGGGGAAGAACTATATTAATGGTAGAAGAAAGGGTTATGAGCAATGGGTTCCATTAGAACATCATCCCAGAAATTTTTAGTTATGGAATTTAATCCTACAATGCCACACGTTTTCTTGAAGGATATTCTATTACTATTTCCCTGTAATTGAAAAATATTTCCACTCTGAAGGCATAGTCTTTGTTTTAAATTTGTTTAATGACTACTGTTTTATTTAGGTCTCAAGTCTGGTACCTGGTGAAGTAACTGCTATCATTGGGCTCCTATCACATCAGGATTTCACGTCCTCACCCTACCTCTGTTGGAATTCTGTTGCTGCTGGTGAATCTCTCAATTCTGGAAGCTGCTTTTAACTGCATATTTTTCTCTTCCCTTAAAAAAAAAAAAGCTGTAATTTATTTTAGCAGAATGACTTCCCACTGAGGAAATAGTCACATAGGCACTCGATTGTTCAGAAAATCTTCTTGAGATTTCAACTGCCTTGATTTTTTTTCTAGGAAGGCATTGGCGTGATCCCCAAGGGGATGTTCTGTTCTCTGTGGAACTTTCCTTCAGGACTGGTTAGTAGATGAAAACGACTTTGTGTGTGCCTCTGGTGCCAAATTAATTTTGTACTATATTTCAGAGTTGTATTATGGTGTTCATCCTGTTGTGTTGTGAGGCACATCCGGAGTTAGTGCCTTTTATTGCTTAGGCTACAGCATGTACCAGTTTGGGTGCATTGGAGTTAATACTGATTTTTAACCTGTGGTGCAATCTATTTAAACAAGATTTATAATGTTTTCTTCAACTTCTTGTTCTTACTCTACATCTCCAGAGATTACTTAGTCTCCGTTTTAGGATCATTACCAAAAAAAATCAATGCTAAAATTTATGGAAAGTATTTAAATATCTTGGACTAAGGTCATTAGCCAGATAATATTGTGTTAACTGTGTGTTTCCTTCAGACTTTTTGTCCAGTTAGCTATATTAAGCTAGAGAAGGAAAAATCTGCTGTGACCACCAAATTTTGTTGCTGTTAAATCAACAGGTGTGATTATTACTGGTAAGATCTTTTTCTTTAGATGGGACTTTTCCCTTGAGGTTTAACTAAGTGGAAAATTTGAAATTCTTCTTATTATATTACAGGTCATTTGCACATGTAGATTTCTGTGGTTTTTATGTAAACTAAGATTTCAAATATATTGGAAATTAATTGAGATTATAGCATTCTGGTGGTGCTTCATCATTCTCAGGATCTTTAGAATTTCAGGACTTTTTGTTGTTATTAATAGATTGAGAGAATGCAGTCTGTTAATTTAAATGCAAAGTGAATATTTTTATGGATTATTATGGTATCCCATAATGGAAACAAACAAGAAGGGCAGTGAATAGGGAAAGATGATGGCACTACATTAAACATATATTGAAAACAGACTAGAAAAGATCCTAAACGGGAAGCGCGATGAGACTTCCCAAGTGTGCTGTAGGCAGCACAGTCAGATAAGCTATTTTATTCTAATTTTACAGTGAGGAGTCATTGGTAATTTTCCTAATATACACACTACCAAGGAGGATAAATGAGAACTCAGAGATGGGAACTTCCATTTCATATTTGACAGTGATTTCCCTCAACTCTAAAAACAAAACCCCCTTTTCAACTCTGAGCTAATTTTCAAGTCTTTGGTTTTCCCACATAGGTGTTCTGAGTACATCTGAAAATGTTTTGCTGTTTATATCATAGAACTCTGAAAACAAGTATTAACTGAGAATGAAAGAAGAGCAGTGAGTGAGATGGAAATTTCTGTCCTAAGTTTCAATATATGGGCTACAATTCCCACAAAGTTGACCTTAAAAATATATACACAGGGCCTGGAACCGTGGCTCAGCAGTTACGGCGCTTGCCTGGCAAGTGTGAGGACTCGAGGTCAAACCCCAGTACCACGTACACAACTAAGTATTAGAGCAACAAAAGTCACATGAAAACTAAATAAAATAGATTATCTCTCTGTCCCTCTCTCTTAAAAAAAAAAATAAACACATAAATATACACCCGTTTGATTTAAAGAGTATCTTATCTTGAGGAACAGAAAATGTATAAAAGTTGTCTCAGTAAGTTTCTTTTCCTTCTTGTACATATCCCATTCTCATCTGCCAGTTAGGGATGCTTAGAGAAATTAATTTTCATCTTACGGCATTGCACTGGTTTTGTGTGCGTTATATGCTAGTTTTTATGTATTTTGCATCCTGAAAAATAACTGATGTATACAACAGAAAATTAAGATAAATTGAACTTCTAGTCTTCTTTAGTGTTTCTTCTTATCCATCTGTGTAAAAAACAGTAATTCAAGATGGATAATGTAGGAGCTGGGGCAGTGGCTCAGCACTTGGAGTGCTTACCTGGCATGTGAAGGACTGGGTTCAAACCCTAAACCCCAGCACCAAATACACAACTAAGTGTCCACATATAAAGCTAAGTGTCGGAGACACAAAGCCAAAGATAAAGTTGATTCTCTCTCGTCTCTCACTCCTGCTCTCTCTTTAAAAAAAAAAAAAAAAGGATAGTGTATAAAAATTGATCTTTTCCTGTGACTTTAATTTAGATATTGGTTAGCCACTTTTGAAGAAGCAAAATATTTAGTTTTTTAAGAGATTTGCATTGATGAAATAAGCTATCTTTATTAGGGTGTCACTCCATCAGTGCTGCGTAATGAAGTTTCTGGTTAATATCTATGGTTGATTTGCGTGAATCTCACTAAAGCAAACTGCTCGTATCAACGAGAATCAAGCTTACTGTCATGCAGTTCAGCATGGCTGGAAATTATTTTTTTAAGGACTAGGTAGTTTTTGGAACTCAGACTGTCTGTCTCAGGACATTTCCTATGTTTCCATTAATAGCATAGTGCAAGTTAGTACATTTGGATTTGTTTTTAGCAGTAGCCATGGAGAAAGTAGTGTATACAAACAAGTCCCATATTGTAAGGTAATAAAACTGTTTCAGTTACTGTGAATCATGTTTGAATTCAGTGACTGCTTCACAGTTTGCAAAGCCCTTTTCTTGTGCTGCTTCATTGATCCTTGGAATAATGCTATCTGCAGACAAAGAGGTATACGATCTTCAGTTTTTAGAACCATCTATTGAAGAGATTTTCTCCATTAAATCGCCTTTTCACTTTATTAAAAATCAACTGACAGGGTTTGTGGCATATTAAGTAATGTATATGACAATTTTAGTACAAAGATTGAGGGACAACAGTGGAGGTATGTTAGAACAAGGAAATGACATCCGAGAGTAACGTGAAGTGAAGAATATCAGAAATATCAAATGTCAACATAAGAGACTAATATATATTTTTTTATTTCTCCTGTTATTTAAAAATTTAAGATTAGGACTGGGGATGTATCTTAGTGTAGAGCACTTGCCTAATATGTATGAGGCTGTGTTCAATCGCTAGCACTGCCCCCCAAAAAGACTTAGAGTTATATGAAGCAATAGGTACAATAGTCATAACATTATGTTTATGAGTTTACATTATAAAGATAAATACAATAATAGCACAAAGGATAAAGGAACGAAGCTATAAAAGAGCAGTTTGTGTATTTTATTAGGTAAGTATTAATCTGAGAAAACTGCAATAAGATGCAATGGTAATCCCTAGAGCCATCACTAAGAGACTTAAAAACTATGGTAAAAACAAAGCAAGAATCTAAATGACAGACATAAATCCAACCATATCAATAGAAAAAATAAACCATAGGCGTCCAGTATAATATCAAGCGTGTTCAATGTATGCATAATTGCAATCACAGAATATATATTCAGTTGCAGAATGTTAATATGCTAGTAAATCTTTTTCCAATTTCTGGAGAATTGTTTGGCTTTGTGAAAAAAACAGTTGATCATTTTTTATTTGCCTTTTTAAGAAAGCTCCTTGGGAAATTACATTTTACTGAATTTTTGAACATAGGCTTTATTGAATAGGTAATAAGGATTTTCAGTGTTTGATAAATGCTTCGAGGACCTCAATGTTAGATTTGGTAGATTATTTTCCATAGCAAGCACACAGAAATCCTAATATTACCAACATTTTTATTTAAAGTTTTATTTCTCTGTATGTTTTAATTGTGTCAGAATACATGTTGAGAACAACAAATGTATCTGTACTCAGATCTAGCAGTTCTGATACTTGGGAAACCCGCATGCACAGAGAGGACCGTGGTAGCTTATCTTTATTAGCATCACTCTTCCTCTGCCCCCGTCCCCAAATTAAACTTTCAGAACTTTATAACAATACAGGAATGACTGGGTAAAGTAGGGACTGCTGAATTTTTGGATAACCATTGAAAGCTAGTAATCATTAATGCCATATAAAAACATTGCAGCAATGTTTATTACAGTCTATTTTTAGAATAATACCTGAATGCCAGTTGTTCCACTCTTTGATACCAGGTTGGATAATTGAACCTGTGGTCATTAGCCAATTTAGATGCAGAGTACACTATTAGTGTCCCCTTTAGTAGGTTCCTAAGTAACAGTTGATGAGGAGAAATAGGAGGATGCTTTTGAAAGGATCAAGTCAGTAGCACTCTGTGCGGGATTTCCTGTGTCAAAAGTTTCAGATGTTTCAGGTTGAGCCTTCAGACGTTTTCTCAGCATTGTAAATATAATATGATCTCCTGCCTCTTCCACAGTATTCAGTCTTATCAGCAGTGTGAGTGCTGAGTATGTCGTGTGCTTATTTTCAGGATCAGGGAGATCTTGAAGGCATCTCGAAAACTGCAAGGTGATCCAGATTTGCCAATGTCTTTCACTCTGGCCATAGTGGAGTCTGATTCTACAATAGTATACTACAAACTCACTGATGGGTTCATGCTGCCGGACCCTCAGGTCAGTTTTGAGATAACTGGCAGTAAGCTGAAAAAAGAAAACTCACGACAATTTTAAAATGTGAATCAAGCCACCCATGGAACTATTGCTCCCTTTGCCATGTGAAAAATTCAAGAAAAAATTAGTTAAGAGTTTTATACTTCAGCAAACTGTCTGTTTTGTACAGAGTAATAGCTTCTAGTTATATTTGCAAAAATAATTTGATCCCCCAACTCTGTGGAGCATCTCATGGTTTCCATAGTATTTCATGAAGGTACCATGCCTTCAATTGTTTAGTGAGTAACTGAGGGCAATGTAGATGCTAATAAAATTTCAACTAAAAGAATACTGCTTTGGGAAATGTTACTTTGGTTGACATTTTGACAGGAACACTTTAATAAAATAGATGTTTCATATATGATTTCTTTCATACTTTGTTGGCATAATTGGAATAATTACATTAAATATCTTTCTAATTCTGCCTTTAAATTATATTACCTATTCGAAAAAAGTTGCATCTTGATCTTTTTTTCTTTCTGTTGCAGAATATTTCCCTTAGAAGATGACATCTATACTTTCAACACTATATTCATAAAAGACTGGATTTTGGAACCCATCTACCTGCTTCATCTTTTTTATCAGAGATAGGGTTGATTTTGCTGTTCCTATTCTATAAGTTTTCTTTCTGAAGGATAAAAAACTTTCCCAGATAGAAGAATTTGTATTGCTCAGAACTACAGAGTAGCTGCTCCAGACCCCTCCTATGGTGCACAGGTTTATGCTGAGGATGTGCTCAAGGGTGCAGCCCCTGTGCCTCTCATTGTTAAATCCACCACCCCTTTCCCATGCTCTGCTTTCTCCTGTTACTCCACTCTGCCTTCTGGCCTCTTCACCAACTTGGGATGGCACTCAATGTGCATTGTGAACCTGGAGAGTTGACTTCTGCCTGCTTTTTCATCTCCAGTAGAAAGCAAAAGATTTCTTTGAATCGGTTTGTTATGTCCCTCTTTGGTTGACTTTAAATCAAAACTAAAAATATAAAAATGTGCTTGTCAAGAGCGTAAATTTACATGTTGGGATTAATAGGGACCAGAGAAATGCTACCTACATGAGTGCTGGGCCCTCCTGCCCATCCTTATCACCACCATCCTTACAGCTAGAAGATCACAAGAGAGGGTGGGGCTAGTATCAGCCCTAAGAATGTCTTTATTAATTAGATCCATTTATTCACTTTTGCTGATATCAGCCAAATAAATTGTCCATCTGAAAAATGATCTGCACAAAGATTTTCCAAGTGATATTGTTTTTATAGCCCAAATTATGAACGATTTAAAGTTTAGGACAGGAGTCAGACAGCACACTTTCTTTAAACGGCCAAAAAGTAAAAATATTCTAGGCTTCCCAGCCATACCATCTCTGTCTTCACGTCTCAGCACTCATGTTTGTCGCATGAAAGCAGCCACAGGTAATAGGTAAGCAAATGGGCATGGCTGTGTCCAGTAAAACTTTATTTACAAGTGTGAGCTAAGTTTGTCATCCCCTGGTCTAGGTAAGTAGTCAATAAACACATTTCTGAAGGGTATACTATGTACTCTTCAAAATTATTGAAGAATATGAAAAACAAGAGAAAATGTTATATTAAAAAATTACAACATGGAAAAGTGTATGAATGAATGTGATCATGGCTGCAGATAAAACCCAAGTATTAATAAAAGGAAGACAAAGTAAATCACATCACTAGTTGTAATAGTAGGATGGCAGGGCAATAAATGGACAACTTTATCTTTCCTCAATATTTCAGTTTTTATTTGTGTTCCTTTTATAATAAAATATTTTAAAATAAAAAATACTCAAAATCTGTATTATCTATTATTGCATGATAATATTAGCAACTTAAAGCTGCACATTTATGCTCTCAGTTTTTGCGGGCAGATGATCGGGGTATGGGATAGTTGGTGCCATGGAGGTGTTAGCTGGGCTAGTCTCGTCTGAGGCTTGGCTGGGGAAGGATTGCTTCCTACTTCTGTGGTGGTCAGCAGCCTTCCGTTCCTGGTGAGGGCCTTGGGTTTTAATGGGATAGCGGGAGGCTGTCCTCAGCGGTTCGCCACACAGGCCTTCCCAAGACACTGATGATTGCTTTCTCTCAGCAGGGTGGACCTCGTGATGTTGGGTGCAAGAGCCAGGTGCATCCATCCCCTTCACTATGTTCCTTTGGTGAGAAGCAAATTACAGGTCCCACCTGCACCAGGGTCTCAGGTCTGATTAGGAAACGTCAATGACAAGAATGGAGAAAATGACAAACTTTAGCATTTCAAGTGGTACAAAGCGTGATTGGTCTATAGTTTTTCCTGGCTCCTTTATTTTGACAGTATTTGAATTTCACTTTTATTCTTGGTGACAAGTGCCCACAACTTCAGATTCGAGTTGCTCTCCCAGAGGACCTGCTGATGCACCCGTTCACAACAGTGTGTGCGTCTGTGACGCCAGCCGGCAATTTTCAGATCCAAGAACCCTAACACAGCGTATGAGAAGTTTCTCGGTGTCGAGGTCTCATCTGAGTCCATCTGAGAACTGCATCACATAAATTCCACCTTTTCAGATAGAAACGTACAGTGCAACAAATGCTGTGTTTGTGTTTCGATCTGGTGACCGGTGGGCCCAGAGGTAACTACCAGAAGTGTGTCGGGGTTGACTGGAAGGCAATGTCTCAAACCTTTGAAGCCAGGACTCCATCCACCGGACGTCCCAGCATGTTTTCCTGTTTCAGGCGATGTTCCCTGTTTACTTGGCCACAGTTGTTCTGTCTAAAGCCAGTGAGGTACCTGCTAATGTTTGGAGGAGGAGACAACCCGGTTGTGTTGGCCTCATTTTAGTGAAAAACTGGGGAAAGTGGTTTGTTTGAATAAGTAATTTTGCAATTGGGTGTACATTTGTCTCCCTTGTTACTATGTGCTCCCGAGGACGGAACAAGAAGCCATGATGTTCTTACGCATTGCTGTCCCCCGCCACTTACACAGGAGCTGGCACAGAGCAGACGCTAAATATCCGGCAAACAACTGCTCCTGATGGCCTTGTCTAATTACGTGGTGCCTTTTTGCCTCAAGGCAAAGTAAAACGACCCAGCTGGACGCCAGAGGGCACTGCTAGACAAGCACATTTCAGACTAGAACTAGATTGGCTTGAGAAGTGCTCTTCAAAGTTTATTTTCAATCTGTGGGAAGTAACATAAATAAAAATATAAATTTTATGTGCTCACACCCCCTCTCTTTCTGGCAAGCCTCTAAAATTACCCTCCACTGGCATTAAATATGTGACTTGATTCATGCTTTGCTCAAAATGTAGATCTATATTTAAAAGCAAGCCTTTTGGAGTGGGGGGTGGCATTTTTTTTCTGAACTGTGTTTTTTTTTTTTAACAGATTCATTTGAAATTATGGCTTTCATTTTTCCTTGAAAAAGCCTGATTAACTCAATGAATTTCAGGATCAGTCACATAGTAATCAATAGACCTCAACTCTGAAACACTCACTGTACTGGCTAAATACCAGTAGTAAAAGACATGAACTGCTGCTCTAACACATTTGAGTGTGTGTGTGTGTGTGTGAGTGTGTGTGTGTGAGCGTGTGAGTGTGTGAGTGTGTGTGAGTGTGTGTGTGAGCGTGTGAGTGCGCGTGTGTGAGTGTGTGTGAGTGTGTGTGAGTTTGTGAGTGTGTGTGAGCGTGTGAGTGTGTGTGTGTGTGTGTGAGTTTGTGTGTGTGTGTGAGTGTGTGTGTGAGTGTGTGTGCGTGCATGTGCGTGCGTGTGTGTGAGTGTGTGTGTGTGTGTGAGAAAGGTGCCCTCTCTAACGGGCAGGGAGGGAAAGGGGCTGCTAGGATTCCTGTCTAGTGCCTTTGCTTTTCTCCGGACTCTGCTGGGAAGCCTCAGGGAATTGTGGCTCCTCTAGAGCCAGAGGCCCTAGAATAATAACTTTCTTGCTTCTGCTGCCTGGGCCTCTGTAGAAGGATGTGTTTCTGACACCCTGGATCTCCTGTGAAGAACGCAAGGGCAGAGGCCCTTTGGAATTCTAGCTCTTATTAAAAGCACAATCTGCTATAAAGTCCGTGTAATCTGTAGCTTTTGGCTGAAGCAGCTTTGCAGTTTTATAAGCGTGGAAGCAAATGACTTCATCAAAACTTCACGGCGTTTCATCTCTTCCGGACATTTCTGTGTTGAATTCCTCCCTGAGGTCACTTTTTCCATTGCACCCCTGCAGGAGGCCTCTTCCCCATGGCTGTGCAGCGGTTCCTGCCCAGGTTCATAGTTCTGTCCAGACGCGCTTACTCGTCAGCCAGGGTTCACCCCGACTGTTCGCAGAGTGTCGTGCTGTCCTCTGAACAGCAGCCCGGTTTTCCCTCCTTCCTAGCCAATAACTGCTTTTCTTACCACTCCCATTTCCCCAACCTCGTCCTCCTGATGATCTTTGAGTAAGACTGCTTGTGCTCACTAAGGAAGGAGCACAGAAAAATCACTTGTCTATGGGGCTATTATCATGGTTTTATGATTCTGGAAATTTCCCCTAAAACCGCAGCAAGTAAAATCAAAGATTGGCTTTTTGATTCAGGGTTACTATGAGTAGAGGGAACATTAAGAAATGCTTTGTTGGATTGGGGATTTAGCTCAGCGGCAGAGCGCTTGCCTAGCATGCGGAAGGCCCCGAGTTGGGTCTTCAGGCCTGAAAAAAAGAAGAAAAAAGAACAAAAGAAAAAAAAAAGAAATTTATTGGGACTGGAGGGATGGCTCAGAGGTTAAAGTGCTTGCCTAGCCTTTGCAAGGACCCGAGTTCAAACCCCAGCACCATGTACCCAACTAAATGTTGGAGAAATGAAGGCCAGATGGAAAAATAAATAAAAATTAATTTTCTCTCTCTCATTGTCCCTGTCTTTAAAAAAAAAAATTCATTTTCTCACGGTTCTGGAGGCTGGGAGTTCTAGATCAAGGTGCTGGCTGATTCAGTTCGAGGCTCTCAGCTGGCCTGTGGGTGTCCACCTTCTGCCTGTGTCCTCACATGGCCTTTCTTCGTTGCATGAAGGGAGCAGGTGTGTCCTGGAGTCTCTTTTGCAAGGACACTTGCCCTTTTGACTTAGGGCCCCACCCTTATGACTGCGTTTAACCCTAATAAACTCCCTAAAGGCCCTATCTCCTAATTCAGTCAAATATGAATTTGGAGCCAGAGGGCGTAGTGCAGTCCCTAATAGCGGACCCCTTATGTGTGCTTAGCAACTGCGATAAGTGCTGGGAATACAAAGATTATCGAGACATGACCCCTGCCCTAATGCAACTCATAGCCACCTACAGCTGTCCTTACCCAAACTAGACGCATGTTACCAACGTGAGTCCAGAACACTTGTCACACAGTGTATGAGGTGGATGTAGTCTGTGCAGTTTATTTAAAGGTGAAGGGGTCCAATAACTTTTTTTTTTTTTAAGAAAGAATGATGGGAGAGAGAATCAATTTTGTTTAGTTTTTCATCTGGTTTTTGTTGCTCCGACACTTTGTTGTGTATGTGGCACTGGGGTTTGAACCCGCATCCTGGCGCATGCCAGGCAAGCGCTGTAACCACTGAGTGACCGCTCCTGCCTGATCCAATTGCCTTTGATAAGCAGTTTTTGAACAATGAGTGTATGTGTATTATTTTTCTCAAAGGACTCAGCATTGGAACAGATACAAAGAAAAATTGCACAGTGCACCTCTCACGGAGCTGATTGACCTGGAGGAAAAAGCCTGCATGTGAAGGAGTTGGGGAGCATCGCCAGGCAGCGTTAGGTGCAAACCCTACGCTACAGGCCTGCTGCAATCTGCGCACTAAGTGCTCTGCGCCCTTTGCCTTGACTCTCACAACAGAGCATTTTACTTTCTTGTTACTATTAACTTATCCTCAGGAGGTGGAGAAATTAGGGCACCAAGTGGTTACGAATGACTTCATCCAGTAGCAAGTGAGCGGGGTGAGGAAGGAGGGGCAGAGCCAGGCCTCTTGTCACCTTGCCCACTGCCTTTTCAGATGCCGCGTTGTCTCTCTCTAGTATGGTGCACAGAAATATATTAACATGTGTCAAAGAGCCTTTGGGAGGAGAAAAATTAGTCCTGGAGGAAGACAGGAGTGATTAAGGGATCAGCCGTATTATCCTCTTATCCTCTTGAACAAATGTATCAAAATGTCAGGCTGTTTGTGGATAATTCTGAAAAATATATTCATTGGCAATATATTTACAGAGTCTTATTCCAGAGGATGAATAGCTTCATGTCCATGCCCTTATGTAGGCAAAACTAAATGTTATTTAATAGTAAATGAGCAAGAATTGAGAAAATTTCTGTTTGTTGGAACTAAATTTTAGGTTGGCACAAAGTGCACACTGAGAATTCAGGATTTCACCTCATGAGGAAGGGCTGTGTGTCTCGGTATCCCCCAGATCTGCTTATTGGACTCAAGCCATCAAATTGATCAGTTATCTGTGAGAATTTCTAAATGTTTATCCTTTTTTTTAAGAGACAAAGAGAATCAATTTTATTTTTATTTTTTCATCTGGCCTCTGTTTCTCCAACACTTAGTCTTGTATGTGGTGCTGGGGTTCGAACCTGAGTTCTTGCGCATGCCAGGCAAGGACTCCAACCGCTGAGCCCCTGCTCTGGCCCTGAGTGTTTATTCTTAGTGTATTTTCTGTACCGCAGATTGGTGCAGACCACACTCAGCCTGTGCTAAGAGCTCAGATGCGTAGTGATCTGGGCCAAGCCCCAACAGAAGCCCAGCACATAGGCAGGGTGGGTTACATTACAGTGCCGAAATGACCAGCACCACATGTTTATCTCAGGTCACACGGTGTGTGCTCACAGTGCACATCCTTGGAGGTGTCCCTTCTTTGTGGATCAGGGTGACAGAGCCTCCGCAGTCTGGAATGCATTGGTTCCAGGGACAGGAGGAAGACAACGTTTGCTGCATTGTCACACAGTGTAATTAAATAGTCCCGCCAGAAGCAACAGCATCACTCTTGCCTGCATTTCACTGGCTAAAGCAAGTTAGGTGTCTGGCCATGATTGCCTTTAAGAAGAAAGGGAAGCCAGGCTCAGTGCCACATGACTGTAATCCCAGCAACTTGGGAGGCTGAGGCAGGAGGATCACAAGTTTGAGACCAGCCTCAGCAACTTAGTGAGACTCTGTCTCAAAATGAAAAGGGCTGGGGATGCAGCTGAGGAGTTAAGCACCTCTGGGTTCAATTCCTGGTTTAAAAAAAAGAAAGAAAGGAAGGAAGAAAGAAAGAAAGAAAGAAAAAGAAAGAAAGAAAGAGGAAGTGACATTCTACCATGCTCCCAGACTGAGGAGAAGGAAAACTCAAGGAGTACTTCGAGGTAATGGCGAGGAGAGGAGAGAGAGCAAGGAGGTGGGTAGATGTAATAGCCAATTGGCTGTGGAGGAGCTGGGGCTGCAATGCGAAGACAGTGAGAGCACATTGTAAGCAGGAAAGGGTGCTGACCCTGGGAGGACAGGGCATTTGGAAGACAAATCTGCCCACGTCCCGCTCGGGAACCTAGGGTCACTGGAGGCTTCCTTCTCCCTCCTCTTCTGTGTCGTGGGCTGCCACACACTGCACTGTCCCGGGCTTTTCCTTCCTTTCTAAAAATGTCAGGAGGAAGCCCTTGTGCCTACAGTGCAGGGGTTAGTGGATCCCTGAGAAGCTACTTCTGAAGGAAGCAGGCTGCACATGGGTGCAGGATGGGGCTGGGTTCATCAGGAGCCTGGAGGCTTCTCCTCTTGGATAATCATCCACGAGGGAGCATGTGGGGATTGGGGATCCATCAGCATCGGATGGGGAGTCATGGGGGTGCCGGCTGATCATCATCCTGCAGGGTCCTAGCCACACAAGTCACCCCAGGTCTTCCCCGTCCCTGGCCACAAGGTCCTTCTGATCTGAGTTTTGCGCAGCTCTTTGGGCGCTTGGGAAGTACTTGGTTCTGTTCCTGAACGACAGGCCATGGGGAACTTTCAGGCTGTTCCGGATCCTTTCCGTTGGGATACACTTTCCCAGCCAGACCTTCTCTGTGGTTTCTACAGTTCACTGGCAGAAAGACCCTAAGAGCCCGGGGTCTACGAAGCATTGCCAGAGCCTGGGGGCAGCGGTGGGCAGTGCGTAGGGTGGGGATGGTGCTGGCCACAGAGCCCCTTCACGTTTCCTGTGTTTTCCCTGATGAGTCTGTTGTCTTTCCTGCACCAGGTCTTAGTCAGACAGGGTCGGGGAGGAGGAGACGGAAACTCAAGGGTCTTTCTTGACCCAACCAAGGTTCTGACTCTCTGCTCCCTCTCCTCCGTTTTTGTCTTTTTCTTTCCTGTCTAGTTTTATCTGGTCTTAGGGGCAGAAAGAAAACCTGACTTTGACCATTTCCACGATGATTTTCCTTCCAAACATATTTGTTTTTGCCAAGATTTCAGGTTTTGAAATTCAAAAGCCAAGAATTTGCTTCCTTTGTTCTGTAGTCTCAGCCCATCCCTGAGAGAGTGTGCCAAGGACAGCTGCCTGGGAAAAGGCTCACAGGTGACAAGAATCTCTGAGCAGGGAAAACAGATCAGATAATGTCCCCAAACATCCTGCTGCATTCGAAACAGGAGTAGGTGATCGTGCACACTATGCTCCCGAGAGCTATGTAATTTTCTCTTACCTGTCTGCCTGAGTCCCTCCGAATGGTAATGCAGCTTGACACAGAGGGTCAACAAATGTGTTATGTGATGACGTCCGGATGTTTGTACATGGACCACTCCTGACCTGGCCCTATCCCTGCTATTCCAAGGACAGCACCAGGAGCAGACACCTTTCTGTCCTGTCTGCCTTGCATAGAAGGTGGAGCCGGGTGTTCCTTGGACCTCGAGAGAGCTCACGGGCCGTGCTATATTCTCCTGTAAACCTGCGTTTGCTGTGGGATGAATTTCATCTTGATCCCATCCCTTGGTAATTTCAAGAAATTGAAATAAGGATTTGTAAACAAATACATCTGTCTGATAAGCTTACTTACTAATGGATTACACAGCCTTTCCTGTGTTGAACCTGTGTGTTTATTTACACAACAATTTTTGTGGGGAATGAAGACTTATGAACACTGCCAAATTTGGTAACTGTACTTAGAAAACTGGTAATTTCCCTCACGTAATTCTAAAATTATGGTGGGTTGTGCTTCTGCATGACCACAGATGGGGATGCTGTGGTTTTGAAAATCGGGTGAAAACCGACCATCTCTTCTCCCACCACAAATAAGACTGTTAGAAATTTTGGTTCCTATAAGTACAATCACATCAGTTTGCTTTTGCTGGATTGGAGGTTTTCAGTCCTTTAGATAAAAATGAAGACGATTCAGTCCTTTGGTCTTAACGTTCTCCTTCTGTAAGACAAAGGAATTGGCACAGACACTCTTTAGACCCTCTGGCTCTGAACTGGTACGTCTGTGATGGAAGGATCTTGCAACTCAGCTTTGCTTCCCACCCTCTCTTTCATTCCCTCTCCATCTACACCACTGTTTTAAAATTAAAACGTCCTTCCAATCATGGGCGTTGATAACCCTCCATTATAATTGTGCCCCTTTAAAGCTTTAAGCCCTTGACTTTAGACCACCCAGAGTGACATGAGACAGTGATGTCATCTCCCTGAGCCTCTGTTTCTCATCTGCAAACTGAGGGACAAATGTGTCCTTCCAGGGTTGTTTCCCTCACGTAATGAAATGATTGGTGGGGATAAGTAAACCCTGGTGCATACTAAGCCGTCAACGCTCCGTCCTCTCACAATCTCCAAGCATTTCCCGTTGATGTGCAGGCTGCCCCTTAGGAAGGAATCCATAACAGGATAAGAGCCAGGACTCCGAAAATGGAACCGAGATGTGTAGTAGGGTAGGAAAAGGGTTGCCCTAGTCCGTTTGTGTTGCTATAACAGAATGCCACGGAATGGAAAAATGAGGTTGGCATGTATTGGCTCACCATTGCGGAGCCTGGGAAGTCCGAGATGCAGGGGCAGCAGGTGGCAAGGGCCTTCCTGCTGCCTTACCCCGTGGTGGAAGGCAGAAGGCCAAGGCCGCAAGAGGGTCACAAGCCCATCCTTGTTAATGGCATCAATCCTACCCACGAATTAATCACCTCCCAAAGTTCCCAGCTATTCGTCCTGTTTCATTGGCAATTAAATTTCAACATGAGAGTTTGGGAGAGTTCAAACCATAGAAAAGATGCAAGAGAAGGAGGAGGGAGGAATCTGAAGACAAAATTTGCCCCTTGAAAATTTCCTCACGTCTAACCTCTTGCGGCTCTTGCTGCTGCCGCTGCTGCTGACAGTGATGTCAAAACTTTTTTGGCTACATTTTGGGGAACATTTTAAATTTAGATAAATTGCACAGGCGTAAGATGATCAGTTATGTAGTCAGAAACGTATCAAGGAAGGGATACTTCTACTGCAGAAAAACTGTCCTAGGGCAGTTCCTTAGGATTCAAAACAACCAAGTTCCATTAGCCTCACATGGCACAAAAGCACACTGGAAAATCCTCTCAGCAGGAAGGTGGAATGTTCCCAAGCCGAGGGACCTGCATAGAGACCTGTTGATGATGGGGATCGGGCCTCTTCTTA
Organism: Aplodontia rufa; assembly: GCA_004027875.1. Taxonomy (NCBI): domain Eukaryota; kingdom Metazoa; phylum Chordata; class Mammalia; order Rodentia; family Aplodontiidae; genus Aplodontia; species Aplodontia rufa. The sequence continues at coordinate 26,576 of PVKS010010965.1, forward strand.
AAGGAATGAAGAAGTGCAAAAAGATAAAATAACAGCCTGTTAGAGCAGGGTACATGGGTACCTGATTGTGTTCCCATCTGTTTCCTCAGAACTTAGAACAGTGACTGACAAATGAGTGTTCTGTAAGTATTTCCAACAGGAAGAAAAAGAATGCATATAAAATAATGTTAAAGTGGTAACAAATGCTATTAGGAAAGTAGAGTAGACAGAGTGTGACAGAAATGGAGCTTCAGGCAGGTTGGCTGGGAATGGGTTCTCTCTGCAGGTGACTTTTGAGCAGAGACCAGAAAGCAGTAAGAGACTGAGGCGTAGAAACAACTGGAAGACTGGCCTTGCAGGCGAAGCGAGCAGCGGAAGCAGCGTCCTGGCGAGGGTGTGATGGGACCGAGGTCCCGTGTTCCTAACACGTCTTCAGGTGAAGACAACACAGGGCCATGTCCCCACTTTGAATAACTAGAGTTTGGCCAGGGCATCAGCAGCTGAAGTGAGGAGGCCAAGGAATTGAGGAGTGAGGTCACTGTGTGACAAAGGAGGATGTAAAACTGCATTTGCAAAAGAATTTTATCTATAAAAATGTCTGCAAAAAAGGACATTAAAAATATCAGTAGTGTTTTCTTCAGCAAAGTCACATTTCGGGTGTTTTAAGTTTTCTTTTTAGACTGTTTCAAAATTTCTACCATATGTATGGACTTCTTTTATATTGAGAAAAAAATATTTTGAAAAGTTAATTTAAAAGCAGGAAACACATTTTAGTGAAAACACTAAGTTCAAAATGTATTAAAATTTCTAAATTTAAAATCTTCTATGGGGATTGGTTAGAATGTGGGAGAAAAGCTTCATACAGGGATGATTTGAAGCAAATCTTGATATGTAAGGAGGCAAAGTATATGTTTCAGCTCTTATCCACTCCTTGGGAAGTGGGGAGATGAAGAACATGGATGGTATATTAGTCATCTGGTGTAGTGTAAAAAAATTATCCCCAAATTCAGCTGCTTACAACATATATTACCTTGCTGTTTCTGTGGTTCAGAGACGTGGGAGCCGCTTAGCAGGCAGTTCTGTCCGGACTCCCTCGAGGCTGTGGGGAACACATCAGCTGGGATGGTCACCCTCTGGGAGACCCACTTCCAAGATAGCTCACTCATGTGGCTGCTGGAAGGAGGCCTTGCTTCCTCGCCAGGTGGGCCCTCGTATAGGGCTGCTTCAGTCTCCTCATGTGACAGTGAGTCTCACTCTGAATGATGAAAGAGTGTGGTGACATCAATCTGAATGTTTTATGTCATGATACATGTCATGTCCATTTGTTTCCTATAATTAATTAGGTCTCACAATGAAAAAAAATAGTTTCTTTTTCCAATCCTCAAAATATAATAAAATAAATTAAGGAGGAACTGGATGAAAGAGAAAATATATACAAGAAGAGTGGAGAATGGAAACAGGAGTGAAAGGCGTGGGTTACAGTGACACCACACACATCCTCCACAGGTGTTATGGAACTTTGTGTCTTAGGTCTGAAGAGGAGGAGCAGTGTCCCTCCCCCCCCATGCTCCTTGTTCCTCTACCCTCTTTCTTTTTCTTTTTTAAGAGAGAAGGATAGTGAGAGAGAGAGACAGAGAGAATCAATTTTATTGAGTTTTTCACATGGCCTTCATTGCTCGGACATTAGTTGTGTACGTGGTGCTGGGATTTGAGCCCACGTACTTGTGCATGCCAGGCAAGCACCATAACCACCGAGCCACCGCTCCAACCCCTCCTCCACCCTCTTTCTGCACTGCAGGGCAGGGTGGCTACAGTAGGTGACATTCTAGGCCACCAGGCTACGTTTGCCAGGATCATACTCAATGTTGATACAAAGACCTTACACAAACCCGCAGTGACTTTCCTTGAAGAGCCGGAAACTGGAAACCTCCTGAAGTCCATCAGCAGGTGAATGGGTCACCAGGCACTAGTACATCCATGTAACAGAACACTGCTCAGCAATGAGAACAAGCTGCTGATATACACCACGGTGTAAAAGGAGCACAAAAAAATCCCACTGAACAAGGAAGTCAGAGTCCCAAGTTCCATGCTCTATGGACACTAGAAAAAGCAAATCTAACCTGGAGAGACAAGCACATCGTCGATCGCTTAAGGCTTAGAGTGGTGCCTGGCATACAAAAGGGCAGGAGGGCGTTTTCAGGGGGATGAAGGTAATGATCTGTAGCTCAACTGTGGTGGTGTTTCCTTGCTTGGTTATAATTTCAAAATTCATCAAACTTACATTAAAACGGGTGCATGGCATTCATTATGATTTGGATGTGTTAATTCCAAGGTGAAATGATTGGACGGTGAGAGCTGTAACCTCATCAGTCTGTCTTAGTTTGAATGGACTGACTGGGTGGTGACTGTAGGCAGGTGAGTGTGGCTGGAGGAGGGAGGTCACTGGGGGTGTGCCCTGGAAGGGTGCATCTTCCACCCAAACACCCCACTCCCCACTTCCTGTCCACCCTGAGCAGAACAGACTTCCTCCACCATGGTATTCTCCCTCGCTTGGGCCCAACAGAATGGAGTCAGCTGACCATGCAACTCTGAAACTGAGCCGAAAAAAACTTCAGAAGGGTTAATTTAAATAAAAACAGTGTGTACGGAGATGCATCCTTCCTGTACCTGTCGGTAATAGATGCAGTTCTCTTTCTGCTCCCGTGAACGGGGAGAAAGCCAGGGTCTTCCCACTTAGTACAAGTCCAGTCAGCATTTTGCTCTTACCTTGCATCACTAAACGTTCTCATCTGTTTGGTTTTCTGTCTTCATTTATGGCAGGTGGAGTGTGGTGGAATCTTGAACTTGGGTTTGTAGAAAAGATATTCCCTCTGGAGACTGCAGACTTGCCCTGGTGCTCCTTCCAGCTTAGCAGGACTCTGTACCAGAGGCAGGGACCTACCTTAGCCCTCCTCTGTGGCTATCTGAAATTGGGTAATTTACAAAACAGAAGAGGTTAATTTTGGCCCATGCTTTTGCAGGCTGGGAAGCCCAAGACCATGGTGCTGGAATCTCACCAGCTTCTGGGGAAGGTGTCATGGAGGAAAGGCACTTGGGTGTGTGTGGAAGAGGCAAAACATGAGAGGTAGACTTGCTTTAAAACAACATGATTTTGCAGTAACCAATCCAGTCTTGCAAGAATGAAAACTCACACCCTGAGAATTAATCCAGTCCTGAGAGAAAGGCCTTAATCCCTCTTAATGACATCATCACCTTAAAGGCCCCACCTCCTGACACCCCTACAATGGCAGGCACATTTCAAGGTGCATTTCAGAGGGTACAAGGCTTATTTAAAACATACGAGGGCCCACAGTCTGCCGGGAATGGGGCCCTTGCTTTGCTTCCCTTTACCATTGTCCTGTAGGTACATAGCTCCCTCTGGGACATGTTGGAGAGCATGGCTGAAGTTTGGGACATGGCTTGGATATTCCTAGAACTCTTGGTTAACATCATCTAAACATCACAATCGTGTCTAGGAGAAGACTTCAGTCCTCAGAGCCTTTGCATATATGATTTCTTTCAACCCAGAAAGTCATTCCCCAGCCACAGTACCTCTCTGGCAGGTCAGATGCTCACCTTCCAAAATCTAGCTTGAGTCATTATCTCTAATCCTGCCCACTCACCGTGTCAAAATGCATCTGTGCATCTGTATGTCTCTTGCTACATGGTACAAAAAGTAAAGAAGGCTTATGTGGGCTGCTGCTTACTGGGTATGACTTAGGGTAAGCTAGTAGTCCTCTGAGCCCCAGAAAACATGTCCATGTATTATATAGTATGACAAAATATTTATAGTCATCAAGGCTCAGAAATTATATATGTGCTTATTTTTTCCATTTTTCTGTGTTGTTATACTTGAGATAATTAATGTATATAATTTGCAAAATGAAGATGCATAGTGTGTTCTATCCATGATTATTATCAGACTTAGGTGGTAGAAACAGCCATCAGCCTTTCCTTGCATCTAGCTGTGGACATGGGACATGGAGATAATAAGGCGTGAGTGCTATGGCTGTCCCCTGGGGTAAGGACTTTGGAAGAGAACGTGTCTTCACCACTGTGTCTTTTCCCTTCTGTTGGCTGGATGTAGAAGACAAAAAGATCCTAGAGGTATGGTTCCTGGGGTCCCTAAATCACCACCTGGAAGACAGCTGGGGACCTGTCACCCAGGGACACCTGCATTGCACTACTTCATAAGGAAGAAACAAACTTATTTCAGATTAGGTTCATTGATTACAGCAGCTAGTGTTCATTACCCAGGTAAATTTAGAAGATGGCACTTTGGAGTTGGGGTTTATAAGAAAAACCTAAAATTGGTTGCACTGGCTTAGCAGTTGCATGGTGGAGGGTGGCAGAGATGCTGATATCGAAGACTGGGAAGGTGGAGACCTCTGGAAGAGATGAACCTGTTACTGGTGGAAACTTAAAGGCTGAGTGCCAGACAAGCCTCTCTCTGCAGGGAAGAGGTTGATGATTATGGGCTGTATTTGACGAGATCTAGAAAGATGTGAACTCAGGCAAGGATCAGTTTGTATGAGTGCAGAGATAAAAGGGACTAGACAGAATTCAGAAATTTGATGCTTCCCAGGATCGGAAGAGTAAACTACTTTTGACTTCAGTCTGTAGACTACACGACTCCAAAAGACTTTGAATAATGTAGGTCCGATTAAAAATTTCAATCTACTAGATGTCATTCTACTTCTATAGAGGGATGGATCTTCACCCTCAAGGACATGTGCATAAATAACTGTGCAAGGAGTCTATTCACGATCCAACCTACATCACTGTGCACAGCGCAGAATTACCACGTTCTGTGAGAACCCAGAACAGAGGTTCTCGAGAGTACTGGGGAACTTGGACTTGGTTGCTTTTCTACCCCTCAAACCAGTGAATGAAGGGACCTCAGTCACCCCTCACTCTCATTCTCACCTTGTTGGAGCACCAGGGTTGAAATCTGGTGTGTAGGTCAGTGGCTGAGACCTTGGGCACTGAGATGATGCCTCAGGTGAGCCCACAGCTTCCTCACCAGTGTTCTTCCCTGACCTTACAACTCGTTCAGGTTGAGATTTGTTCACGTTCCACCCTTAGAACCTGTGCTAGTCAGCTTTCTGTCACTGAGACAAAATGCCTGAGATAAACAATTTATAGGAGGAAAGATTGATTTTGGTGCATAGTTTCCAAGGTTCCAATCCATGGCTACTTGGCTCTGTTGTTTCTGGGCCTGTGGTGAGACAGAATATCATGATGGAGATTGCGCTGTAGAGCAACGTTAAAGGAAGAGGCTGGGGACAAGACAAACCCTTTGAGGACATGCGCCCAGTGAGCTGCTTCCTCCATCCAGACCCTACTTCCCAAAGTTCCCACTCGCTCCCAATAGTGGAGACCAAGCCTTCAACACAGATCCAAGCTCTAATACAGTCTCATTTCATAAAGACAGAGGAGGACTCTGCTATCCATATCCCTCTTCAACTACTCTGCAATCCTGAGATGCCCACACTTGAAAGCCCACAGTGCTTGCCGATGGCCTGTTTCCATTGTCTCTTGCTCTTTAAATAGTTATTCTTTGGGAAAGAATGAGAAACTGCAGCTATTTAGCATTTCCTGGCATGAGTGTGGAATCTTCTTAGCTTGCTTTTATTGCCTCTTCAGCTATGCAGAGCATTTATCTAAATATAGAACGGTAGGACACTATGGACAGAACTGGAAGAAGGTAACATCTTCCTGATCAATTCTGCTGCATCTGCTCTTCAGCAGTAGGTGCTCTTCTGTTCTCAGAGCAGCAAGAGTGGGCAGCAAAAGGAATGATATTGAGTTGCAGAGCTGTCCAAAGTGGAAGTTAATCATTACAAAGCCTTCGAAGGTCACAAGGCCCAGGCATTCGGTGCTCAGGACACTGGCTCGGCTGTGACCTTGGGCGAGCTGCACAGCGATGGTCAGCAGCATGTACTGCTCTTTGGAGGCACAGAGTTCTGCAGAGCTGAATTAGAGCGTCTGCCTTGCCTCTTACCTACAGATGACCTTGGGGAAGGTACGCATCTTCATCTATACAAAGGGGAGAATCTAAGGAAACCTATCTCACAGGGCTCTTATGGAGACGAGATTGATGATGACATCTAAATTATACCCCACATTTTCAAGAAACAGCATCTATTGTTTTTTTTTTCCTACATGAATATTTTGTGGCAATCTGTGACCGTATTTTTATTTCTGAAAGAAGGGAGCTGAGTGTGCGAACAACCAGAGGCTCTCACCTACCTTATGAATGAGGTTCAGGTCCCTCGGGGCCTTGCTTCATCCTGGTGAAAGGGTTGCTTTGCTGGAGGTAGTGGTTAGAGCAGGGGCTACAGCCAGCATCCTGGGTTCAGATCGTGGTGTGCGACCTTGAGCGAGTAGCTTAACTTCTCTGAGCCTTAATCCTTTATCTGCAACTCCAAATTAAAACTTTTTATAGGCTTCACCTGGCTTGGTGTGATTCTTCCTATTTTTTTGGTATAGAAATTTTGTGTTTGAATTTAGGGGACTGCCCCAGGCCCTAAGGGGAGTCCTGTAACATATGTTACAAGCACTCATTCAATTGAATGCTAACCTCCCAAACTCATCCAGTTATTAGCGACTTGGGGACAGGCCCTGGGACATACCCTCACAGGGTTGCTGAGCTCCATCAGCTTCATGTGATCCTCTTAGGATGTTGTTAGACATTATTATCATCCTTGCAACTATATTTTGTAGTAGCAAATATTATCCCCTTTTATATATGAAGGAAATAAAGCCCAGAGAAGAAAACTAGTCAGCTCATATGGAATTACAACCAGGATCCACACAAGCCGCTGCTCACATCAAGTCCCATGCATCCTGTGGAAACAGAACAGTTCCCAGGGTCCCCTGTGCACTAGAAGAGTCGACTCCAATTAGAGTCCACCCAGAATTGGGTGTGGTGGTGCACACTTGTAATCCCAGCAGCTGGGGAGGCTGAAAGAGGAGGATTGAAAATTCAAAGCCAGCCTCAGCAACTTAGTGAGGTCCTAAGCAACTTAGTGAGACACTGTCTCAAAATAAAAAAAAAATTTAAAAAGCTGAGGATGTGGCTGAACCCTGTGGTTGAGCACCCCTGGGTTCAAACCCTACTGCCAAGAAGGAAAAAAAAAACATTCCACCCAGAGAGCTTAGAGTCTACAGTGAAAGGAACACAGCCAGTTCGGGCTGTGCTGCCCTGACGTCTCCACAGATTGACCCACTCTTTCAGTGGCCAGGCAGAGGAGGGACGGGTGGGTGCTTGTAAGGCTGCCAGACTGGCCTCCACCAGCAATCCTCTGCCTACTTCTCTCACTGCCACCCTGCCCTAGTTTGAATTCCTCTAGAAATTGAGCTGGAAAAAAGGACTTGGGAGCAAGTATTTGATTTTTGAATTTTTTATTAAGGAGTGGAGTTATTGTAGAATCATAAATCCATATAAAGTGATAATATGATATGCATTTGTTCTTAAACCAGAATTACCCACACCCCAGTCTCTTGATGCTACTATATTTCTCCCCTTCAATTGATATAAATGCTTAGATTGTGAGTTTTCCAAAATTAAATGATTGCATAAGTATTATTTGGATTCTCAGGGGGTAAAGAGTATGCTACATTGTTGATGGTCTCCCTAGATCCTTCCCTATTCTTCCTCTCCCTCCTTTCCCCTGATCTCTCTCCTGCCCCTTCCCCCCCCACATCTATGGTTGCCCTAGAATATGTGTTGCTATGCCTTTGCTGGGTCTGATGCATGAGATTGACTACCTTTCACCCAAGCCTGGGTTTAGCTCCAGCCTCCACAAATGAGTGAAAACATTCAACCCTTGACTCTTTGGGTTTGGCTAACTTTGCTCAGCATGATTTCTTCATTGCCATCCATTTACCTTCAAAGGCAAGTAGTTGCTTTTTAAAGTCCAGGAAACAATATTCAGCAGTGAAAGAGTGACAGAGGGAAAGGGAGGCAGACAATTATGGGTGTGTTATCATGCCAGCTTCTGTTGTGGGTGACCGAAACTCCAGGGAAAGTTTGGAGTCATGGTGTAAAACACACCTCAGAATGATCCAGTGCAAGGGAGCAGAGGTATTTATACCCCGTCTCTGTAGAGGCACTGGTTGCAGCTGCTCCTAGAGACGGCTTTGGCCGGAGACCGAGGCAACATGGTCTTTCCCATTCCAAAAGCAAGGTCTAAGGGCTAAGCGTGAAGCCCTGGCAGGGCTGTTACCCACGCTTCATAGCAGTTCTGTGTCAGCAGGAACAGCTTTCTCTATAAAAAGCCCAGAATTGATGCTGGGTTTGATGTCCAGTGATATACCCACTTGCTCTCAGGAAGTTCCCCCTACACTGCCTGCCTTGGAACCTAAAACTTGTGCCATAAGTCACCAGTCTGCAGACACCACTAGTGAAACATCAATGCACTACCCAGGAGAAGCCAAAAGTGAACTGTGACCTTTCCTTTCCTAGCTGAGGGACTTGCCTCAGGGGAACAGAACTTGGAACCAAGACATTTTAATGAAAGACAGATCAGGAAAAATTTGGATAGTGGGGTGGGGGACAAGGGAAGAATAATAAGAGTCATCACCAATGAAGACCCTGGGTATGCTGCTGCTGCCAGGTTGGAGGTGGCCTCTGAGGACAATGAAGCAAAATAGCAACCAAAAAGCATCTCTCAGGGAGGGAAAGGGACCAAAGGGGACATTTTCCGGTTTGGCATTTTATCCAGTTTTATCTGTGTGGAAAGGAAGACGTCCTTTGCTGTGGCTGATGCTGAGCTCCTGGAGGATGTGACCACATCTTCTTGTCTTCCTTTCCCCAGCACCCAGCACAGCTTGAGAACAGAACAGCGGTGGGTTCAGTGCCCTGCTCTAGTTTCCACCTGCCAGGTGCCTTTTGACCTTCCTGGGAGCAGTCCCACACAGATTTAGTGAACTCTCTGTCTTCTATGAAAAGAAGAAACACCGACAGCTTACTACTGCTCGTGGAACTCTGGGAAAATTATTCAACTCTGTTTATCCACTGATAAAATGGAGAGAATGCCCTTGACTCCCCCAGCTAGTAGTGAGGTTATTATGGGCTGACTTGCATACCCTTAAAATCTGCTTTTTGATGCTTTCTCCTCCAGTGGGACTATTTGGAGTTAGGACTAGATGGAGATAACCAAGTTGATGTGAGGTCAGGGTGACGCCTTAACCCAATATGACTGGTGTCCTTAGAAGAAGACAGAGAGACCTGACTCCGGGTCTCGCTCCCTCTCCACCCCACCTCCCATGGTGTGCATGAAAGAAAGGCCGTGGAAGGGCACAGCAAGAAATTAGCTGTCCGAAAGCCAAAAAGAGGCCTCACCGGAAACTGAATTTGCCTACACCTTAACCAGGGGCTTCCAGGGTCCAGAGCCAATTTGTTATTTCAGCCACCGTTCTGTGGTACTTTTGTTATGGCGGCTTTGGCAGACTAATACACAAGGAACTTGCGGAAAAGGCTTTGACACAGCACCTGGCAGAAGGTACAAGATTCATTAAGTGTAGCAGTTGACGTTATTGCTTCTATTAAAACACTTGCCTTCTAGGACAGAATTCTGGAAACTCTAGTACCAAATAGCTGCAAATCCACTTTAAGCTTCTGACAAGAAATTGAGGACATCAGAGAGAAACCAAACTGCAACCACTGAAATTTTCCAATCCTGTTTCTAAGTCATATGATTTGTGTGAAATAATATGTCTGCATCTTTCCTCTGAGGGACCTAATATCCTCATGCCAACCGCTTATCCATCAGGGAAATGTTTGCATCTGAGGATGAGCTAAGGCGCTGCTTAGAGGGCCGGGGGCCTGAGGCTAGGGTCTGCATCTCATCCACTGTAGCAAATGAGAGGGGCACCAATAAAATACCATACTGGACTCGTTCCACCCTGCCCAGTGTTCGCTGTACAGTCAGGAAGCGAGCCAGGCTGAGTGGTTTTAGGAATTGCAGGGTTGAGCCTACTCTGCGAGACAGATTTTACTCCAATCCGGGTCAGACTTGACCAACAATTCTTCTGTCACTTTAGAAGTTCAGCCAGCTCTGACTGATGGGTACGGCAGGGGGAGGGAGTGCTCAAGACTGTTTTGTCACAGCTCTGAGGTTCTGGTTTTGCAGTGTTTACGTTCCTCGGGACACCACCCCATACGCAAGCTCTCCAGTTGGATTTCTGGGCTGCAGACCTCCTGAGACAGATAGGGATGGAAGCAGATGAAAACTCTCAAGCCATCGTGATTCTTTGTTGTCTTCGTGTTCGATCCTAATGAATGCGTTAAAGATGGCACTAAAATCCATCCAGGAGAATAGAACCATCTGGGACCATTGGTCAGAACTTTAAATGGCGTGAAAGAGGGACAAATGGGCTGACTCCTGATATAAGGAAAGGGGTTACATTGGCTTAATTCAAACCACTTGAAGGAGCTTCTTTGCTTTCTTTTCCCTGAGTTTTTCTTTAAATTTGTGTTATCCAACTGTCTCCAAAGACTCCATAGATTCAGTTGAAATTTTCATTGTCATTTCCTGTTCCTGCGTCTCCATGACCCTGACTCCCCAGGGTAGGATATTGTAGCCCATAGATCCCTTGCCATCACAGATGGATCAAAAACCCAATGCTGAATCGTTAAACCTGCTTCTTTTTACCTCCCTGGCACTAAGTGTTTGCTCGATGACTCAGTGTTGCTTCCACGTGTTCGTTAAATTCAAACACTTGCTCAACACCCACCTCTTACGGCCCTGGGAGTGCTACAGCAAATGAGATGCAGACCCTGCCTTCAAAGAGCTCCAGTTCAGTGGGAGGGCAGAGGGATAGTTACTAACATATGGCCACCGAGGAAGACAAGGCATAGAGAGAAAAGCTGTGAAGAGGATACTGACGGCCATGGAGGCTACCTCCCAGGAGGGAAGAAAGGGAGAGGAGCATCTGCAGGAGGAAAAATTTAATTGGGAATAAAGAAGCAGCCAGCAGGTTGTTCTGAGAGGATCAATCATTTTGATGTATGGCTGAAGGCAGCTGGTGGTGCTGGTATAGATGAGCTTCATGAAATAATTATTTGGCACACAACAGAAAAGGAAAGAAAGGGAGGGATGAAGTAAAGATAGGAGGTAAGGGAGAAAGGGAGGGAAGGAGGTAGGAAGGAGTTACCCATCTGCCTTGAGAAAATATCATCAACAAATCCATCCATGATCCTATTTCATAATCTGAACCCTTTCTCCAAGGAGGAGTTGAGAGATTGGTCAGCTGGAGCTGCTCTCTAGCTTCCAAATATCTAATACCAAATTAATTATTTATTTTGTTTCTCATAAAACTGAGGAATGGATTCAACTTGTACCAAACCCATGAAGAGTTCATCGACATAGAAGAAGCAACGACGATATGATGTCTTTCGTTACTTGGGTTGGTATTAAGATGAATAAAATTAAATATGTTCTTATCTGGTTTGAACACTATGATTAATAGTTTGTTGCTTTGAATTTGTTGTGTTGGTGGCCAAAATCTGTTACCAACTGGTTGGAATGCTACTGCAATTGCAACATTTAAAAAAAAAACCGTTTCCAGAGACATGTCCTGGTTTGTCCTACACAAATGTAGGACTGCCCAAAAGGAACAGGGAGGCAACGGCAAAAGAAGGATATACTAGCTACTAAACTTAAACTCAAATTTAAGGATTGGTTTTTACATGAATTGTGGCCAGTGGTAAGTCTTGTCTGGTGGCCATGTAGGGAGGAAGAAGGGGCAGCGGGGCAGGAAATCTTCCCGAGAGCACCCCTACACTTCCAGGGCTGCGGTCTCCTAGGTTTTTCACCTTTTATTGGCAGTTACTCACTGAGTTAAATTAATGCGATTTGGTTTTGATTTTGTTTTGTCCATATGTGGAGGCCCAGCTACTGAAGCAAAAGAAATGACCTCAAACTTTTTCAGTCCAGAGACCAGATGACTGAAATCACAACTTACTCATCTTTGCGTCCTGAGCACCCAGAAAAGGCACACCATATGTTCATCATCTAACGAATTTCCTTGCTCCACCTAGTTTTACCACCAGAAAACCTGCTTCTTCAATAAGTATTTGTTTTTATCTAATACTTGCCAGGTGCTATGTCAGGTACTAAGAATGAGTAAGAGGGACATGACCCTGTTCTCCTGGAGTTTGCTACCCACAAAGAGAGACAATAATTAAATCAGGCATTATGATTCATATCATTACAATAGGGTAAGTGGGGCACTAATGGGTTGGACTGTGGATCATAAAGGGTAGAAATGGGTGAAATCAGTAAGGGCTTTGAAATTTTTCAAGAGGAAGGGACATTCGGACCGTCCTCAAAAGATGAGTGGAGCAATGTGATCAAATGAGAGGGAAAGTCTGTTGGCATATCTCCCTGAACGTGCCTGATCTCATCTGGTCTCCAAAGCTAAGCAGGGGCAGTTAGGTTTAATATTTGAATGGGAGACCAAGAGAATAAAAGGTAGAGATAAGAATCACACACAGCTGGGGAATTGAGGTCTAGATGGGTGATGTCAGGAGACAGGCAGGCTAGATTGTGCAGGATCTGGAAAGTCAAGCAGAAATGAAAATGTAAGCAGAATCCTTTTCTCATGAGTATTCTCAATAATGTATAAAAGCTATACATGTCAAGTCTTAGTTTGGGTTCAGTTTGGAGGAGGAAATGTTTAGTGACAGGTCTGTAGTAGATTCTCTCTCCCTATAAAGGGGAAACCAATGAGAAAGTAAGAAGATAACCCAATACAACCCTCCTGTGACCATTCAGACTTGTAGGTAAACACACTAATGATATTTGCTAATGCAGGGTTCTTCTCTGTGGAATTCTCTTAGAAAGAAGTACCTGCTATACTATAGCCATGTGTATAAAAAATATTCTTCATAGGTATAAGAATTATGTCACTGTATTTGGGTTTTTCAGGAACAATATATGACCCAGAAGAAAGGCAAGAGATCAGGGGATGGGAGGAGGGAGGTGGAGAGATGTGGGGGGGATATTGAACAAATTTTATTGCTGAATTGTGTGCATCTAGGAATATGTGACAACTAATCCCAACATTATGTAAAACTATAATGCATTAATAAAAATATATTAAAAATAACAAAAGCTAAAGAGACGATCTCAGAATCAGAAAACATGGGGGATGGAGCGATGGCTCAGCAGTTACGGTGTTTGCCTGGCATGAGCAAGTACACAGGTTCAAACCCCAGCACCCACGTACACAACTAAATGTCAGAGCAATGCAAGCCATGTGAAAAAACTCAATAAAATTTGATTCTCTCTGTAAAAAAAAATGTACCTGGTCTGTGTAGATTGCTCATTTATAACGCATCTGAAATCTGTGGATACATTAAGCATAGGTCCTATGGAAAGTCAGCTCTCTATCTGAGCACAATATGAAGATATTTCACAGTAGCTCTTTTCTGTGAAGGTAATGTGATCACATACATGGCTTGAAGACCTGTGTTCATCTGGGCAAGAGGATATCTTGATGTGGCATGATAGGACACAAGCGCCCACGTTAGTCCTGCTTCACCCTAGCCTTGAGATTGCTCATTTTATTGATATTGTTAGTGAAGTGTGCTACTGGGTTAATTTCTCTTTGTCATCTATTGTCTTTGATATGATCCTTTTGTTATCTCAGGAATGGACTATATGATTTCACATCAACCCTGTAAGGTTGATGTGAACCTTATTAAAAAAATTAATTTACCTAATATCACACAATGAGAAGTGGCAAGCTGCTTCCCTGATTCACATTGCTCTCTTTTTAAAACTAGAATAAAACAGAACAACAGGTCATGGGGCCTCAGGAAGACCCTAGAAAACTATCAGGATCCTCAGTAGGCCTTTGAGATCCACTTCCCCCACAGTAAAATTATAACAAGAAAATTATTTCTGATGTAAAATCTGATTTATTTGAGACCCAATAGGTAGTGCTTGTGTCATATTTTCCATGGAAACTCATTTTCACCAGAGGCAAAACACCTCTCCACTGGGGCTCTACAAATCATGGAGGGTTAGTGTGTGATCAGGGGAATAAGATCACATTCTTTGAAAGCTGAGAGAATAGCCAAGAAAAACTCTGCCCTTGATCAGAATCAGATGATATGAACTGGAGTTTCAAATTCCATGTTTAGCCCCCAAATGGAAGCTGCGCCTTACGGGAAGGCTTGCTAATCCCCAGTGGATGGGATCCGCTGCCTTTCACATGGGCTTCAGTTTTATGAGGATGTTTGTATGCACTGATTCATGATTCTGAAATTTTTATATGGTCCTTTGCAAAGCCATTAAATCAGTTTCCTTCCAAGGAACTTGAAATTCCCTTTTTAGGGCCTGAAGCGGTGGCTCAGTGGTTAAGGCGCTTGCCTGGCATGTGTGAGGACCTGAGTTCAAACCCCAGCACCGTGCACACAACAACGAAGGCCACATGAAGAACTAAATAAAATTTATTTTCTCTCTCTCTGTCTCTTTCTCTCACTGTACCTCTCTCTTAAAAAAAGAAAAAAAAAGAAATTCCCTTTTTTAAAAGAACGAGCATGTGAGCTTTAAGGAAGAGGTAGGCCACACCAAGAAATGCATCTCTTCTTTTCTGTAGAAGTGTCTATATCTAGTTGCCTTAGGTCAAGGAGCTCTCTTCTTAGGCACCTTGGGTCCTGTTAAAAATGCCACAGTAGAGTCATTGAAGAAATCAGGGGAGAATCTTAAAAATTCTTAGAATCAAATGAGAATAGAGATCTAACATACTAGAACCTTTGATTACTACAAAGGAAGCTCTAAGAGGAAAGTTCATAACTGTGAGTGCCTACTCAAAAATTCAGAAAGATTCCAAATAGATAACTTAATGGTGCATTTCAAGGTCTTAGAAAAATAAGAACAAGCTAATTATAAAACCAAATGAAAGAATCAAATAATGATGATTGGAGCCAAAATTAGGAAAACATGATAAAAAAAATACATAGGATCATGACATAAAGAGTTGGTTCTTTGAAAAGGTAAACAAGATTGATAAATCCTCATCCAAACTAAGAAAAAGAAAGAGAACACCCAAATTAACAAAATTAGAGGCAATAAAGGTGTCACAACAGACAGCACCGAAATCAAGAGAATTTCATTAGAGACTATTTTGAAAACTTATATAATAATAAAATGGAAGAAGAAATTGATACATTTCTAGATACATACAACCTACCAAAATTAAACCAAGAGAATATAGAAAGCCTAAACAGGGTTTAGCACGTTTAGCAATTTTTAGCAATCAAGGTTATACAAATCAAAATTACATGAGATTTTATCTCACTCTATTTAGAATGGAAATCATCATGAATACAAAAACAAACAAACAAACAAAAAAACAATACATGCTGCTAAGGATGCCAGGGGAGAGGAGTACACTTTTACAGTGTTGGTGGGGCTGCAAATTAGAACAACCACTATGGAAATAAGCATGAAGATTTCTCAAAAAACTAGGAATGGAGCCATCATATTACCCAGCTCACCCACTCCTTGGTATTAATCCAGAAGAACGGAAGTCTGCGTACTACAGTGACACATGCATACCAATGTTAAATAGCAGTGCATTTCACATTGCAGAAGTATGAAACCGGCCTAGGGACACATCAGCAGACAAAAAGATAAAAGAAAATATATGCAATGGGGTTTCATTCAGTCATAAAGAAGAACAAAATTACATCACTTGCCAGAAAATGGGCGGAACTGGAGAGCATCAAATCAAGTGAAAAAGTCAGACTCGAAAGCCAAGGGTCAAATGTTTTCTCTTGTTTGTAGAAGCTAGAGAGAAAAGAGGTGATCTCATTAAAATAGAAAGACGACCGACAAAATAGAGGAAGGGGATCGAGACAGAGGGATGGGGAGAGGACATGGGGAGCCCCTGGAGAAAGAGACCCAATTATGCTATGTCTATGTATCAATATAGCAAATCAAATCCTTTTATTATGTGTAATTATAATGTACTGATAAACATAAATAAAATACATAAAGAGACAAAATAACAATAATGATAATAGAAAGAAGGGAGACCTGTAGAGTAGAGCAGAGGGATCAGGAGGACGGACAGGGTGAGGGGAAGAGCAGATCCTGGGGAATGAGGCCGATTGAAGTCTGTAGTGTACATGTGTGAATGTGGCACAGCGAACCCACTCTTCTGCATAGTTATTGTGCACCAGTAAGAACGTCTGAAGGGCCACAGGACATGCATAGCTGGGAGGTGACAGATTGGCCCTTGCCGGGACCTCTCTCCCAGGGCTGCCAGCATCTTTAATGACAGATGGAGCTGTCTTCCTTCCCTTGGCTGTGCCTGTTTAATCACCTTTATAGGCAGCCAGCATCCCACTTGCTGATAAAGGTGTTTAATAAACATCTGAATTGTAATAATCCCAGAAAGATGACTAGCTTGATTGAAAAATCTGATGAAAGGGTGCCAGAATCTTGATTTCAAGAATCAAAGCCAAACCACCATGTCCAGGGGGCACTTTAACTTAGGTCTTTATAAGCAAAGCAAGAAGCTTGGATGAGCGTTAGTGAAATCTATAGAACTGAATTGAGAAAAGATGGGGGTTTGGTGTGGACCTTGAGTTTCTCTTTTTTTGGAATTGTTAGTCTTCCTTCAGTGTCCACTGAGCTGTGGCTAGCTTGCTTTGGACACTTATCATCTGCAGATGATGATAGTCTCCGTTAGTCTTCGTTAATGCTCTCGTTCAGCACTGCTTTATAAGCAACCCTTCTCAATCACAGGAAGCTTGATTCTTTCCAATGCAAAGCCAAACACTGGCTACTTACTCTGCTTACCACCCTGCTTGCTTTCTGATGGTACTGCATTTTTCCAAACCTGCTGTTAGATATTTTTTTCTTAATTTAGTTCTTTCTTTTTGTTTTGATTCCCTGCTCTTGGTATTCTTCCTCTTCTCTGCCATGCAGTGATGAAAAAAGCAATAAATAACATTTTTTGGAAGAAAGAGTGAACACCAGCTGAATGTGGATTCCCCACCATGTGCCACAGGGCTACTTTGGTACCATTCTATTGGAATGATCTGCAAATAATCAGATTATGAGAATAAAAGTGGCTTAAACAATGAGGGGTCCATTTTTAAATTTTTCACTAAGGAGTTGAGTTATTGTACAATCATAAATGTATGTAAAGTGGCAATATGATATGCGTGTGTTGCTAAACCAGAATTACCCCCACATTGCCCACACCCCAGTCTCTTGATTCTTCTGTAATCACCCTACAAGCGATATCGATATAAATGCTTAGGTTGTGAATTTCCCAGAATTAAATGATTGAATAAGTATTATGTGGATTCTCAGGCGTTAAAGAGTATGGTACATTGTTCATTGTCTCCCTAGATTCCTCCCTATCCTCCCTCCCTCTCCCCTGCCCCTGCTTCCCCCTTACCACTTATCTATGGCTCCCCTAGATTGTGTGTTGCTATGCCTTTGCTGGGTCTAGTACATGAGTGACAACCTTTCACCCAAGAAGGGTCTATGTTTTGAGGGCGGTTAATATAGTTACGAGGTTATTAGGACTCCCTATTGACTTTCTGTAATTCTTTAGTTCTCCCCTGTGGATGCAAAATGGCACCTGTTTTAGTCAGCTATTTCACTGCTGTGACCCAATGACCTGAAAAGAACAATTTTAGGAGGAAAAGTTTATTTGAGAGCTCATGGTTCCAGAGGTCTTAGTCCATGGAAATCTGGCTCCATTCCCTGGGGCTCCAGGTGAACCTGAACATCATGGCGGCAGGCCTGGCTCCAGGTAGCAGAGAGAAAGACTCCACTCCAGATACAAAATATATAGCCCAAAGGCACGCCCCCCAATGACCCACCTTCTCCAGCCACACCCCACCAGCCCACCGTTGCCAGGTAACCCTATGAAGGGATTAACTCACTGCTTGGATCAAGGATCATATAACTCAATCATTTCACCTCGGCCTTCGCAGTGTCACATACAAGCTTTCGGGGGAAGTTGGAGCTGGGGCTGGAGCAGTGGCTCAGTGGTTACAGTGCTTGCCTGGAATGCACGAGGATTCCAATTTGATCCCCAGCACCACATACACAACAAAGTGTTGGAGCAACAAAAGCCACATGAAAAACTAAATAAAAAATTGGTTCTCTCTTTTTCTCTCTCTCACTGGCCCTCTCTCTTAAAAAAAGAAGCAGAAGCAGAAGAAGAAGAAGAAGAAGAAGAAGAAGAAGAAGAAGAAGAAGAAGAAGAAGAAGAAGAAGAAGAAGCAGCAGCAGCAGCAGCAGCAGCTGGAGATGATAGAAACTGCCAGGTCCCTGTCCCTTCTCTAAAGTTGAATCTCAGAGTCATTTGGAGGAACAGGCAAGGGAACTGATTAATCTGCTTATTTAAAAATAAACCAAAAGATCAAGATAATCTATTTGAGTTCCAGAAAGCATACAAACTAGTAGCATGTGTTCATTAATGCTTGGCTTGTTGAACTGGTTTGTTCAGAGTGGCCAGGGGCTCCCTCTTGCTTTCCTCTGTAGAACTGTAGAGATAACGAACTGGGAGGGTGAATGGAGGCTCTCACCCAGGACACCTGGGAGAGAAGCTCGGTCTAACAGGGTCTCCATTTCCTCTTTGGTCTGCTTGTTTTCACAAGTCTGGGAAAAATTAAGAAATGTTAAGATTGCTTCAGATTGGTTTATAAAACATATGATGGTATACTGTTTAATGAAAATATTACTTTTTTTTTTTTTTTGCAAAATAGGTTCTTATGTAAAAGTTAGGAGGGGCTGGTGAGCATTCTGATATCAGAGAGCTGTTTCCCTAATCAGAAGCGAGAGCGCCTTAGGGCTGCTGCATTCGAAAGTGAAATGAATTCTCTCTCTAGAGTTGTGGCCAGCCACAAAGGAAAGTTTATGGGTGCATAAAAAAGGTATGTTCTCTGCAAAAAAAAAAACGTGAAAGGAACACTGAGAGTAGGAAATAAAAATGTTAAGATGAAAAATAACATTTTCTCTTTGATAAGAGAAATAGACAGAGATGAGCTTTTTCTTTTGCGTTGAAGTCTGGCTCCCTGGGGAGGGGCAGACAGCTCTGTCACTTATATATCTGTACGTTTATTCTCTCACTTATTCATCTCTTCATCGTTCATTCATCATTCATCCTAAATCATTGATTAGAGACACAGTACATCTCAGGCGCTGGGGCTCAGACGATGGATACAAAGTTGTCTGCAGGAATTGGCATCTGCTGGAGGGGACTCTTTAGGTAACCATGGTAGGTGCACTAGATGTGGCACAGACACCTGCAGATCCAGAGAAAAGACAGCCCTGATGTTACTGGGTGGCTGGGACGGATTCACAAAAAGTGAAATTCCTAGAGAGTGTTCATCCAGTTAAGAGAATCCCACTGAGGGGGGCACCTGGGCAAAGCTCCCAGGTGTGACTGGGTATGAGGAGAGCAGGGAACGGTGCAAGTGACAGACAGGGTGGAGTGCCGCTGGGGAGCAGAGATGGGGCAGAGCTGAAACTGAATCCACCATGCCGTGCACCAGGCCACCTGCCCGCAAGCGCGTACGTGAGACCCAACTCAAGGGCAACAAGGCCCCATTGAGGCTGGGAGCTGCGGCCCCCACCACACACACACAACCCACTCCCACACAGCACCACAGACCCACACCCCACCCTGCTCCACCATGCCCCCCACTCTCCTTTCAGCAAGTCCCTCCTGAGACCGCAGAGTTGGCCTTGGTCCTGACCCCGAGCACAGCACAGGGTTCTGGGGTGCTGTGAGGCGCTTTGATGAAAAGGATCCAACACTGCTTTCAGCATGGGCTTGGCATGCACTCATCATCTGGCCAGAAAGTTCACTGTGGCAGGATCAGGTCTGACTCGGGTCCTGATTGGTCCCCTGTGCCTGACAGGGCAGCTGGCATAAATAGGTGAAGAAGGCCATTCAGAAAACAGATTTTTGCACAACTATGGTAGGGCTCATAAGGGGAGTGCTGCAAGAATCCACAGGAACAGTTATGGTGGGATGGAGAAGGGGGTCTGAATGTAGAACAGCCCTCTCCAGTAGAACTTCCTGCCGTGATGGACGCGTTCTCTTCTGCACCACATGTTAGGTGAGCCAGGGGCCTCATGGCTCTTGAGTACTTGAAATGTGGTAGTGAGGCTGAAGAACTGAATTTTTACTTTTTACTTTTTTTTTTTTCTTGTACTGGAGATTTAACCCAGGAGCACTGAATCCCCAGCCCTTTTTTATTTTTTATTTTGAGACAGGGTCTCACTATGTTATTTAGGGCCTTGCTGAGTTGCTGAGGCCAGCTTAGAACTTGCGATCCTCCTGCCTCAGTCTCCTGAGTCTCTGGGATTACAGGCACACATCACCATGCCCATCTACTATTTACTTTTAATTAACTTAAATTTAAATAGTCATATGTAACTATTGGCCACCATATTGAACAAAAAAGTTCCAGAATGTTCTGTGGTAGAATAAAAAAAAAAACTTGTAACAGATTGGAATTATCCATTCATTCAATCAGGAAACATTTATTGATATTTGCTTTGTTCTGCAGAGGAGAGGGGGAGGCCTTCGTGGCCATAATGTATTTGGGCTTTGCGAGGAGCATGGTAAAGCAGATCCCTCACTGGTGTTCAAGCATGAACGGTGCAACAACACTCCCGACCTCATAGAGCTGGGATTCTCCTGGGAGCAATGAGTGAAAAAGAAAGAAAAAGTTCCATGAAGAAAATAAAGTCCATTTTTTTAGCTGGAGCACTCACTCTTTCACGCTAGAGTTTTTGAGTTCTTCACGTCTTCTGGATCTGAATCCGTTGTCGGATGAATAGTTGGTCGATGTTGTCTCCCGTTCTGAGGTCGCTTTTTCACACCATTGATGGTTTTCCTCACTATGGGGAACATTCTTAGTTTGAATAAAACCATTTGGTTATTTTTGGTTTTCTCTTCTATGCTTTGGAGGACATGTGTTAAAAATTGTTAGTCAAAAGGAGGGACACGGGAGGGAGGGGTAAGGGGGGTTATCAAAAATTCAATTGGGAACACTCAACACCCAGGAGAAGCCCAACTATACACAGGCAGGCAGAGAAACTCAGAAATTTCAAAAATTAATATACATATATATGCTCATTTCTAATCATAGTATGGGGGTCTTACAGAGGAGACATGGGATCAGGGAATGGACGAAGGGGGAGACCCTGGACTAGGACTGGCCTCAGCTCACTATGTCAATATCCACATATGCTTGAATATGGAACGATTCCCTCCAATATGTAAGACTATGTCAAACAAATTTAAAAAAAAAGGAAAGGCAAAAAAAAATTGTTAGTCAAATAAAAAGTAGGAGGGCTTACACAGAGGTCTTTGATCTATTTTGGGTTGCTTGTTGTGTAGTGTCAGGGGCAGGGGCCAAGCTTCAGTCTTCTGCATGTGGAATCTGTTCCCCGGCACCATTTGCTGAAGACGCTGTCCTTTCTCCACCACGTGTCTTTGGTGCCTTTGTGAAGAGTCAGGAAGCTGTAGATGCGTGGGTTATTTCTGGGCTCTCTGGGCCGTCTGTTGG
This sequence comes from Aplodontia rufa, assembly GCA_004027875.1. Lineage (NCBI taxonomy): Eukaryota > Metazoa > Chordata > Mammalia > Rodentia > Aplodontiidae > Aplodontia > Aplodontia rufa. The sequence continues at coordinate 48,165 of PVKS010010965.1, forward strand.
TCTACGAGTGTCTCTCTACACCAGCTACATGCTGCTTTGGTCACGATGACACTGTAGGATGTCGTCAAGCCAGGTACTGTTCTGCCTCCTGCTTGGTTATTTTCTCTCTTGTGTGTGGCCTGAATGTAGAGTAGTGCTAACCAGAGGCTGAGAAGGTACGAGAGGCAGGGGACACGGAGAGGTCAGACAGCACAGCTGGATAGACAGACTCCGTTCTGGCATTCACAGTGCAGTGGAGTGATTCAGCTCTCAATGACCTTGTAGACTTTACCAGGATCTAGGAAAGAGGAGCTCAAAGGCTCCAAACCCAACAGGATAAGCCGAGGGAGATGCGAATGACCCTGGAGCAGTCGGTGCCTGGTGAATGAACGCACTGAGCGATCACACTGTGCCCTATGAACATGTGCATGTGTATTAAGATGTACAATTAAGGCATGCTAATTAAAAACAGAAATTTAGAATGGAAAACAGAAGTGAATTAAAAAGAAAAGGACATCAGCAGATGTGACAATGAGGGAGGAAAGCGGACAAGCTGTTTTATCAGGACTGGCCAGGAAATGCCTCTCTGAAAGGGGAAGATTTGAGAGCAGATGAAGCAAAGCAGAAGAACTCACCACCAGGACACGCAGGGCAAGAGGGGGTCTATGCCATCTTCAAGTCTAACTGCTGCCTCCTGAAACGAAATTAACTCCCAGAGAGGCAAAGCGACTTACCTAAGGCCACCCAGCCAATTAATAACATCATTGCCAAGAGACTTTGATTTCCTAACTTGCAGCTCCTCTCCCTGCTGAGTGAGTCTGTCTTATCTCTGAACTCATTTTCCTTGTTAGTAAAATGGATTATTGCAAGAAATGAAAAATGTAACCTAGACAAAGTGTAAAAAGGGTAGCAATTTGCATTATTGGATTTATTTTAATCTTCTTATAGTGGGCCCCTCAAGTAATTAACTATGTTATTATTTTAGCACTGAAAGGTATAATATAAAAAATTAGTAATTTAACGGTACAGAAAGCATGAAGAGGGGCAATGAGCAGGCAGCTCCTGGTTGTTCCAGCCATCGTTGTCTGGGTAAATCTCAGCATTGGGCCTACGCAGTTGGCATTGGTGCCACCTGCCACTCAAATGGAGGCAGCTGCTGGAACTGCAGAGGTCCCTACAACTCTGCCTTGCAAACCCCACCTCATGACGTGTGCTGAGTGTCACAGTCTAAAGATGACCCTGCCGGGAGGAAAGCAAGGTGGCGCTTTTCCCAGCAGACACGCTGCTATCAAGCTCTTTCCAGAAGGCTGCTGCGGACAGAGGCTGAAAACAGGATGAAGGCTTTAGCAGGAAGTGGCGGTTGAAGGATGGTCAGGCTGCACTGCCGGCACATGGCACGGGAGGGTTGCTCTGCATTCGAGTGGAGATTCAGACCTTCCGTTGGTCACTGGTCATTTCACAGTGGCTTCCTCCCTTTTGAGCTTGTATTTTCTGTGAATATTCAGATAGGACAAATGCTAGGATAATCAAGGTCGTGGCTTTGCCAGAGTGACAGTCTGTGTGGGAGTACACAGCTGGCTCTCCTTGACTTTCCTGACAGCACCTTTGGGACTCTACCCATGCTCTTGCCCTTCCCTTGGATTGCATGTAGGGGTGGTGACTGTCAAGCCACCTGTGCTGTCATGATTAAGAGTGGGATAAGTCTACACATAAGCACCAGAACCACACTGAAAAGGAGGCCAGGACAGCTGGGGATCGCATGGGAAAGAGTGGCCTGAGAGCCATGCCTACGGCTCAGTGCCCACTGCCGATGACCTCATCCTCCCAGCCCACCGGGCCAGGGTGCCATCACTTCCTACCACTCTGGAAAGACCTGCAGAAAGACCCAGCAGGATAAGGTCTCCGTGGCTTGCAGCCCTCCAGTGCTCCCCAGGGTACCTCGCAGTGGACACAGTTGCTGCAGAAGCAGTGTCCCCGTCCCTGGCCAGGACCTAGCAGGTCTCGATGTCAGACTTTGCATTTGACTCGCTGTGTGAGTTGCTCTCCTTGAGCCTCCATTTCCTCAGATGTGAAGTTGGAATACTGTCTACCTCAAAGAGGTCTAAGAATTAAAAACAAAACACCACTGTACATGAGAAGGCTTGGAAGATAGCACTTCTCAAGTTTGCACAGGTATTATTCAATAGTCTCTATATGCCATGCAGTATTTTTGTGGAAAAATTAAAAATTGAGTGAATATTAAATTATATTCACATTGATTCATTCATCTGTCAGCCTGTGCATGCACATATACATTAATACATGTATTCAATAAAGTTCCATGGGACAACCAGCCTGGGCCAGGCACTGTGTTGGTGCTAGGTAGGTGTATGACTGCGAACAGCCCAGATATTATTCCTTATATTAGTCTGGGTTCTTTAGAGAACCTGTGTTTGAGAGAAACAGAATCTAAAGGATGTATATACAAGTAGAAAGAGTTGTACTATAACTCAACCTATTGGCTCATGCAGGTATGAAGGTGGGCGAGTCAGCAAGAGGAAACCCCAGTAGAGCTGCTGGTGTGGTGACTGTCCAAAGGCCAGCAGGCTCAAGACCCAGGAAAATCCATGAGTTCAAAGGCAGGAACAAAGCCATTGTGTCAGTTCAACAGCAATCAGGGGCTGGGCACAATGGCACACACCTGCAACACCAGCAACTCAGGAGGCTGAGACAGAAGGATTGTGAGTTCAAGACCAGTCTCGGCAACTTAGCAAGACCCTAAGCAATTTAGCAGGATCCTGTCTCAAAATAAAAAAACAAAAAGGGAGTTGGGGTGTAGCTCAGTAGTTAAGTGCCTACGGGTTCAATGCCCAGTGTCAAAAAAAATTTTTTTAAAGAGAAAAAGGCAACCAGGCAAGAATCCACTCTTATCCGTGGGATGGTCAGCCTTTATGTTCTATACAGTCCTTCAATTTCTTGGATGAAGCCTGGAACATTAGAGAGGAATCTGCTTTCCTCAGTCTACCAATTTAAATGTACATCTCAAAAAAGGCAAAAAGGACATTTCATTCAAAATGCCTTCACAGACTCATGCCAAATAATGTTTCACTAAGAATCTGGGCACCCAGTAGCTCAATCAAGTTGACACATAAAACTTACTGTCTTGTTCCTCCAGGCCTTCACCATCTCTGCAGGGGAATAAGGTGCAATGAAAGTGTCATTAAGCAGACAGTAAGCAGTGTGTGAGATGCTGTGAAGGGAAAATGCAGGCCGCTGAGAGGTGACAGTGCAGGCACATAAATATGAAACTTAAGTTTTCGCAGACTGGCTGCAAGGCTTTCCCAACAGCAGAAAATGCATAGAAGAACTTAGGATCTCAAGACCATGGCAAATCCAAAGATCAAGGGCTCATAGCTGGAGCAGGAAGGAAGAGGGATGGTGCCACCAGATGTGAGCAGGCAGAGGGAGTCCCAGACAGCTCCTGGAATTCTGTTAAAAGGAGTCTGGGAAGTTTGGGCTGGTGGAGGAAGTATGATAGATGTTATCAGACTGAGAACATGACCTTGTAAAGAAATCTAACAACAGGGTCCAGAGGTCCATTTAAACTGAGCTAGGCTAAATCCCTAAAAATTCCAACCTCTCAGGTTGTGAGATGTTCTTATAGCATTTTGTTCATTTTGTTCCAGACACATAATTAGTTTTAGCATTGCTCTTGTGACTCTCCACCTTACACTACTTTATGTGAACATTTTTACATGGTTGCATCTCATAAACTTGTTATTTTAACAACTGTATAGTATTCCACCATAGTTCCCATCTTTGTATTTCTGGCCCTTCTATACCTTCATGTGGTTTTCAGTTCTATATACTTCCCCCCCCCCTTAACTTAGTGTTACTGAGAATATCTTTTTAAGTTGCTTTGTTTTCTAAAGAGTTGTTTTCTGAAGTCCCCATTCCCCTCACAAGTTGCTTCTCTGTATCATGATCACTCTGACTCTACAGTCTGTTGTGTCATATTTCATTGGTTCTGCCTGGATTGAGAAAGTTCCATGTTACCAGCTGCTTCTGGGGCCTTGGATGGGGTGGGGAAATGGCAGACAGGAAGCGGATCATGCTATGTAGGACAGAGAGTCCTGGTTTCTGTGCTAATACTACATTTTATCCTTGGGATGTCTCCTCCGTTGGAAGTTTGTCTTGCTCTTAGACTCTCCATGGTCCGTCCTGCCTTCACTTTGCAGTCTCCCCCAAGGGTCTATTAAGTTCCCGGAAAGTGTTGTACCTGGAACAAGAAAACATGTTAGGTAGTGGCGAGGAAGTGAATTGTTGTTCATAAAATCTCCAAGACTGTAATTAACTGCGAGTTAGAGCTACATCATCTGAGGCAAATGGCTCCCTGAGTGCCAATATTTTTATTTATTTCTTTACTTAATGTATTCATTCTGGATTTCTAGATGTTGTTGGGAAATTAGTCAGGGACCAATTCAGCAAGCCAAGCATCTACCAGGGAAATTCATCCAACTTCCTTCCCCTTGCCTGAGCATAGCTCACCCAACTCATCTGATCCAGGACATCTCTTATGCACTTATTTTTAATACTGGTCAAGAAGCTAATTGAGCAGAGTAACTGGACTCATTTGATTCAGGGTGAGGGTGGAGTTTAAGTTTGGTTCTCTGGGAGAAAAAAATTCTATTTCTTATATATTCCTAGTGTCAAATATGCTATCATTTTAAAGTATTTTAGATTAACATTCTGACAATTGGAGAATAAATTCCAATGCGTTTCTCTTATTTAAATGGATAAAAAGAAAGGACAGGGCTCAGTGGTAGAACACTTGTCTAACATGAGAGAGGCCCTGGGGGATGGGAATGAAAAGACAAAAATAGAACAACATAGCAAGTTTTTATATTCTTCTTTTTATCTATTATAGGAAAAGAGAGGTCCTGCCAGAATCAGCTATTTTTGGTCAGTGGTATCTGTCACTAATAGTAACAGCAATGATAACAACACGTAGCAACCACAGAGTGTGCGGCCTGTGGCGTGCAAGGTGGCTTACATGAGACACCGTGAGGTGAGGCGCGCTATCTCTAGGTCACAAGGATGGTGGGGGACAGAGTCAGGAGGTGAAGTGTGGTCCAAGGCCAGTGTCTCTAATCTGACAGCTGGAGGCACTGTGGGGTAAGAGCCCAGGGATCAGAGCATGGAGCGTCCTGTGGCATTCACATAGACTCTGTTAGGTAAACTTAGGAAATCTCCTAAACCCCTTGAGGCTCTGCTTTCTGTAAGGCAAAGGTTGTATGTGTTTATTCAAGAGCCTGCTGCGTAACAGGTGTGAACATACCTTGGCCACCAACCACACAGTCCCACAGACACGTAAGCACTTCCTGTTTTGTACTGTGTCACTGATGCGGCAAGATTCTCATACTTAAAATATGAGACATGCACTAGCTCCTCAAATGACCCCCCAGGGGTATTGGGTTCCAAAAGGAACCAAGGGACATGCTGATGTGCCAGGGAATCCGATAATTCTGTCAGAAGGCGGTAGGAGTCATGTATATTGTGTATGTGACTTGATTGACACGGTGACAGATGTATTCAAAGCAGGTACCACGCTCCTTAGACATTCAGGTCTCCCTCTAGGAAAGCTGGTAGCCGTGGCGGTCCCTCTCCAGGAACCACAGACTGGGAATTGAACACGGCACATCATGAGGTAGGTTTCTAGAACCAGACAGGGAGCGACAGGAGCAGGTGGCCTTCAGAGTGGTATTGCTGACATTAGCACCATGGACGCTCCCCTGTGCCTTAAGCAGTCAGCACCTTGCAGGGCTTGGGGTCTAGATGGTGGAATATAGCTTAGAGCTACTTCAGGAGCAGCATATGGAAGCCAAGGCAGAAATTCCATTCAAGTTTCCTATAAGCCCAGTAGACCTGTGGTCTCCAACTCCAGAGAGACTAAAATCTCTTAGAAAAATTGATCAAATGCATCATTGTGATCTCCATTCCAAGAGACCACTATACCATTGGTGTAGTGTAGGGACCAAGAATCTACATCCAAAGAGTTCTGATTTTTATGCAGACTTTCATTGCTCCAACACTTAGCTGGGTATATGGTGCTGGAGTTCAAACCCACGTCCTCATGCATACCAGGCAAGCATATAACCAGTGAGCCACCGCTCCAGCCCTCCAGGTTCTTTTAAATGCTGGACATAAACCAACTCATTTAATCCTTTCAGGGACCTATGAGATTCACATTTGCAAGCAGGGCAACATAGGCACATATTAGTTTATAAGACACAGACATCTATGATGACAACATCTCTTGCCCTCGCTTTCGTGGTAAAACGTGAAAGTGTGGAATATCTCAGAACTTAGTGGAAAGGGATAGATTGCTCAACTCCAGCCCGGAGGCATAGTTATTGCTCCTATCACTCCAGCAATATAGCCAGATTCTATTATAAACTCACGACAGCCTGATAGCTTAGGGTAGGGATGGAGCTTGGGGGAGACTGCCCCCTCCAGGATCTGTTTCTGATTAGGTGCACTTTGAGACCGGGAGCCATGCAGTTCCAGTAATCCCCTAGCCTCAAACACTGAAATCGCCCTTCTTCCAACCAACTTGCTCTTGGTTGGAGCCTGTTGAGATGCTGCAGGCCTCATGCTTGCCTACAGGTTTATAGAATTAAGAGTTTTTAAGTTTCTTTCTACTAATTAAAAATATCATGTTCGGGGGCTGGAGTGGTGGCTCAGGGGTTTCGAGCTTACCTGGCATGTGTGAGGATGCAGGTTCAAACCCCAGCACCACCTACACAATGAAGTGTTGGAACGAAAGCCACGTGAAAAACTAAACAAAATTGATTCTTTCTTTCCCTCATTATCCCCCTGTTTTTAAAAAAATATAATGTTCATGATCTAGGACCTGTTAGCTCATTTAATTGAGAAAAAGAGCACACTCATTGGATTCTACATTTAGAATCATGCCCTTTTTCGTAACTAGAAGAACAAAACAGGAGAAGAGTTAGGGAGCCTCTTAACTACAAATAGTTGCTGGGACAAATCAGCCAACCCCAAGAGGAGGCCATTCTTGAATGATCAGTTACATGTGTTCTTTGGGGATTTAACTGTTCATGTACTATGGTTTTAACAACTTTGAAGTTGGCTGAGCATGGTCACAATTCTAGACTTACATCTCTAAATTCTGACTACTAAAAGGTTCCATTTGATTATTCTGCTTGCACTTCTACTCCGGAACAAATTCCAAACCAAATCAGGTTCCCCATCAGTCTCTTTCTCTCTCCCGATGGCCCTGCTTCTGTTCACAGTCACACCATTCTCAGTCCAGGCTCAGAATCCATCGCCCTCCCCAGCAAGCTGTGAGAGATGGCCACACATTCACCCAGGCCTGCTTTTGCTCTTCCAAAACCCCTACTGCTATCTTCCCCAGTTCAGATTCCTTTTCACGTGGAGGTGTCTGGGCCAATCTGGAACTTTCTCCCGGCGTCTTCCTGCTCTGCTCCTCCTACAGCGCTTCTTCCTGTAGTGACTCAGGCATATGAAAACCACTTCATTCTCACACTCAGAATTGTTGGCCAAGTAGAATTCAGATTTATTGAACTGAAAGTCTGTAACTGTCTTCTGTGTTATGTCTATCCATGCTTCCTAGGAATTCTCTATGTACATTTTGCTATTCGCATGGTTGGCTTATTCATTGGATATGAGACAGTGCCTAGTCCCGCAATGTTTTAGAGTTCCATGATGTTTTAATTTCTTTTAAAGTCAAAAGAAACAAATTACATAATCCAAGTTGGATTATATTGACATTTATACTAATACAATTGTAAAACATAATTTTTAGTATTTTTTTTAATTAAAGAAAGGACCCATGAAAGAATTTATGCTTAGGTCTCATAAAAGTCATAATGTGACTTCTATTTATTCATTTACCTTTCATTCAATTGATACATGTTCACTGGACTCCTGCTATTTTTCAGGCAAGGAGGAAACAAACACGGTCTCTGTTATCAGAGGCCTTAGTTGCCATTGTAAGAGATTAATAAATAAAGATATCATAAAATGATTATAAATCATGGTACGCGTTGAGATGTAAAGGTGGGCTGAGAGAGAAAGAACATTGGCAGGAAGGGTGGTTTCTACTATAGCTGTGGTGGTCAGAAAAGGCTTTTTTGGAGAAGGTAAAATATAACCTCAGAATTAAAGGTCTGAGGAAAAGCTGGCTTTACAAACAGAAGTAGAAAGCGGATTCCAGGAGAATTTCTTGTGAGCCTTGGACATCTGGGTTGTGGTTCTGTTTTCTGGAGGCTCCTAATAAGAAGGAGGCTCTTCTCTTTCCATGGTTTCTCTCTAACTCCTCCCTTTCTGTCCAGTTCCTTCCCCTCTACCTGCCTTTCTCTCTTTTTCAAAGTTTTGCTCATCCTCTAAGGCCCAGTTCAAATGCCACCACTAAGCGATTGCCTCTGTGACTCCTCCTCCAAATAGGCCAGCTCACGGAGAGCTTGTTTGCCTTTGAACCTGACCTCCAGTGCTTACCACTGATCACCTGTTGCCCTTTTCTCTCCTCTCTCTCTTACCTCCATTGCTTGCCACAAATTCCTTGAAGGTAAAGTCCTTCTTTGATATCTTAGCATTTCTTGAAGCACCTCCACAGTGACTTTCACTTATTAGAAATACAGAAAAATTTCTTCTGGATGCATGGAAAATGCATGATTCCAAGGCTGACCGTGTCTCAGCACTGCCTTTCTCCAAACTCTCCTTTACTTCCTTCTCCAGACCTGTGCACTTCTGTGTGCTGCTGGGCCTGTGATGCTGGCAATGCGACTCTGCATACTTAGAATGGTGCTCAGAGGGAGGAGGAGCAGCGAATGAGCTCAGGAGGATGAGGGGTTTTCTTTGCTGACATGAATAAGTCACTAATAAATGGAAACAGAGTTCAGCTCCAGGACATAGGACTGAGTGTATGTATGAGTGGAGGTGCAGGGAGGGTGTGCAATAAATAAGAGAATTAAAAGCTAGGAGCTGCTGATGGGACGGAAGCAGTCATTTTACATTAGGAGTGTTCTATTTTCTTTTTCTGGCCTTTCAAAAAATTTACTGGGATCAAGAGTTGAACGTTTCCCCTCTCTTGTGGAGGCTGGGTGACAGGTTGTCAAACTCATGTATTAGACCCAGCAAAGGCGAAGCAACACATAATCTAGGGCAGCCAAGAGGGTGGGAGAGACAGTTAGCGGGAGGGAGGATAGGGAGGGATCTAGGGAGACAATCACCAATGTAGCATAACTCTTTACCCCCCTGAGAATTCAAATAATACTTATGCAATCATGTAATTCTGGAAAATTCACAGTCTAAGCATTTATGTTGCTTAAGCATTTATATTGCCTAAAGAGAGAAGAATCAGACTGGGGTGTGGGCAATATGGGGGTAATTCTGGTTTAAGAACAAATATATATCATATTGTTACTTTATATGCATTGATGATTGTACAATAACTCAACTCCTTAATAAAAAATTTTAAAAATGGAAAACGAGTTTTCAGAGATTTTTGCACAGTCAGGTAGATCATGGGTAAGACAAAAAGATTGGCCTTGTGGATGGTTCTCCAGTAAGCCACAGGTGTAAAGCAGAACCCTTATATGGTCTGGAGACAGCTCTGAGCACTGCATCCTCAGGAACTGTGGGGAGCCACATGCTGGGCTAGCAAAGCAAGGGGAGAGAGGAGACCACCCCCCACTGAAGCACAAGTGTGTAAATAGCGTGCTCTTATGGAAAGTCAGAGACTGCCCATCTACCAGTCGGAGGTGCATAACATTGTACCATTCAAAAGAAAGCGTGAAAAATACAGCAATCAGAATAGCAGGGGCTGCCTCACTCCACGAGTGGATACAAAAATTTTGGTACATATATACAATGGAATACTACTCAGCCATTAGAGAAGACAGTATTATGGCTTTTGATATCAAATGGATGGAGATGGAAAGAATTATGCTAAGTGAAGTATCCCAATCTTAGAGACTCAAGGACCGAATGGTTTCTCTCATCTGTGGATGCTAGAATACATGGGGAAGCAGTAGAGCTGACGGCTAAGCTAACAAAACCTCAAATTGAATGACTCTCAGAGTAATAGGGGGATGGCTCCCTAGGATACTTGGAGG
>PVKS010010966.1:0-29701 GCA_004027875.1 Aplodontia rufa
GTGGAAAGCCGAACTAAGGGGCAGGGAAAGGAGCTTTTTGCGTCAGAACGTAAGTGACGGCGAAGGCGGCGCGACAGCAGCTGGAGGGCAGGAGAGGCGGGTTGGTGTTTCCCGGGCCGAACCGGGATGTGGGGGGCGCGGGCCCTGGGCAGGGGCGGTAGCTGAAGGCCCTCTGCGACAGCATGGGTGAAGGGTTGCGGCGAGGGGGAGACCTTGGGCTTCTTTGGGCGGTGGGTGGGTCCGAGAGGCTGACGGGCCGGAGTCCCGGGTCCAGGCCAGGGATCTGACCCGTGATGCCCTCCCCATTCCCTGAACTCGCAGCGCTGCCGGTCCTGTCCTCGCCATGAGGCCGCAGCAGGCGCCGGTGTCCGGGAAGGTATTCATTCAACGAGACTACAGCAGTGGCACACGCTGCCAGTTCCAGACCAAGTTCCCCGCGGAGCTGGAGAACCGGGTATGCAGCCTAGTTCCCTGCACCTGCTCTGGGTCGAGGGAGGGAAACACGGGGTGGGGCGGGGGGCGGAGAGGGTGTTTGGGCAGACATCCGGTCCTCCGAGTGCCTCACGGTTCTGGGTAGAGGCACACTCCCAAGCGGGCAGTGGCCAAAGGTGTACGAAGGCGACAAGGTCTGTTTGGAGAAGGAAAAATAGGACCAAGCCCCTAGATGCGATGATCTTGTAGAACTTCATGATGCTATATCCTCCTACCCCTCCACGCAAGAAAAAGCATCATCATTCTCATGACTGGCTTTTGTGAACACTGCTGATCACACTGCCCAGCTAGAAGGGTTTGTTAAGTGCTGTGCCAGGCCGGGCGGACAGGCCTACTTGGAACCTGAGAAACGCAGAGCATGCCGTGGGCCTAGAGAGGAACATATTTCAGAACAAGGCCTTAAACTCGTCACTCCCAGTTATGATTACTGGGAGCGCTACCTGTTTGCTTCCATATCAAAACTGCCCTCAGGATATAGGTCCTTTGAGCAACATGCATACAAAAATGAAAGAATGAGATTTGCTTCCCCTTACTTCAGATTTAACCACACCCCCCCCAAAAAAAATTGTATTCCTACTGGAAAAATTCGATGGAGGGGGGAGTGTTTTCTTACCCCCATGTGTACACCCAACCAATGAGCAATTCTTTTGGTCATGAGCCCTGTTACTTAGATTCTCCTTCATATTCAGAAGCAAGTTTCTGGTCAGGTGGGAACCAGTTTTGTGATTCCTTCCTCTTTGATATTAGGTTAGGGACTGAGAGGTATGTTGTGGATGTGCGACTAGGAAATGCTGGTCATACACTAAGTAGGTGGAGATGAGTGTGTACTCTGGAGATGGCTACAGCAACCATTTAAAGCCAGCTTGCAGGCAGAGGTTGTAGCTTAGTGCTAGAGCATAAAGTATATGCCTCTGTGAACCCCTGGGCTCAATCCCAAGCACCAATAAAGAAAAATCAGTTTTGTATCAAGGTGGATTGCTCAGTCTGATTGATAGAGAAATCAACAACAATCAGTTATGGTTTCTTAAAGCTTGATTTATTAATGCAGACATGTTAGGGACCTGAATACTTTCTTTAATAGTAAATTAAAAATCAATTATGTCTTAAAAAGATGGTTTGTAGGGAGCTAGAATGGTAACTCAATGGTAAAAGCACTTGCCTGGCATGCCCAAGGACTCAGGTTCAAATCCCAGCACTACATACACAACTAAGTGTCAGAAAAAACAAAACCCAAATGAAAAAATAAAGTTGATTCTCTTTCTCTATCTTAAAAAAAAATGGTTTTATAGTGTTGGTTGTTTGTAAAATGCCATTTAAATGCTATGTTTTGTTGTCACTATTGTTATGAATTAACTTGGTGTAACAATAAGTGGCCATTTTCAACAGTGGTTTGCTGAGGTAGAAGTTGAGTAAGGTGGCAGTTGTTTAGAGCTTGATTTTTAAAGTAATTTAACATTTCAGCTAATATGTTTTACATGTGAATATTTACATGAGATGGATCAAATGTTTTAATTTTCAGCCTCTTATAGAAACTATGACTTCCACAATTTTTATACTTTCAAATCAAATCAGAATTTAAAGAGAGAAGGACAGTGAGAGAGAGAGAGGCAGAGAATATCAATTTTTTTATTGAGTTTTTCACATGGCTTTCGTTGCTCTGACACTTAGTTGTGTACATGGGTGCTGGGGTTTGAACCTGTGTACTTGCGCGTGCCGAGCAAGCGCCGTAACCACTGAGCCACTGCGCCACTGCTCCAGCCCCTTCATCACACATTTGCATTACAAGATTCTTTTGTAGGTTTGAAAGTCAAAGTTCCACCTCATAGTTGAGACAAATAACATGTATGCAGAAGCAGACATTAGCCCTTCCACTGTGTGTGGTAGAGCCTTTCTTTTATAATTGAGTACAGAAGCACAAAGTAGTCATAATACTCCCAACTGATTCTTACAGGAAGTTTATGTTGCTAAATTCTGGAGTTCTTTTACTTCTTTGAATTCATGTAACCCAGAACTGGCTTGTGGTGCTGAATACAGCATAGAATATTATATGTTGCTATTCAGTTGTGCCTTTGATCTTTTTTTTTTTTTCTTTTTAAATGTTTGGGTTAAAACACTAGCTTATACTTTAAACCACTTGGGGAAAGCTTTGATATTTTTTTTTTCCTATGCCAAGATGAAACTTAAATTACAGGTTTAAATCTTCCTGGCTTTGATGGGAAATTGAAAGGTTTCTTGCTTTGTTTCTCTACTACTTCCACTAGAAATGTTACTGATTGCTCTACTACTGGGGCTGGTTTTCCTTGTGTGAGAATATCACACTTGGCAGCTTAATACAGAAGAAAGTAAAATGCAAATGTTTTGTGTTACTTTAAAGCATGTTTTTAAATGCACACATTGTGTCCTTTAATTTGAGAGTGTGGACAAGTTCTGTTAACAAGATTACCTTCTTCACCACCTGTTAGAATGCTTGGATGCTTAAGTGCTTTATTGCCAGAGAGTTCTTTCAAGGAAGCTTTATTCTCATTTAAGCCAAAATGCAGAGATATCTTAGTCACACCTGGTCTAAGTAGAAGAAAAATAAATGGACTGTAATTAAGACATTGATTCACCAACAAAATTTTAAAATATTCCTACATCTGGTGATATGTAGATATCTTGGATTTGTGATCACTTTAAGCTTTAGCACCATGTAATTAAATTTAAAAAAAACAAAAACAAAACAAAACTTCTGGGAAACAGCCTGATTACTATTTCCATTCTGGGTTTCAGTGTTTATTGGTCCAACTTCGTATCTCTCCATATTTTTAAAATTTTTGTATTAAGGAGTTGAGTTATTGTACAATCATAAATGCATATAAAGTAACAATATGATAGGTATATGTTCTTTTAAAAAAAAAAGAGAGAGAGAGAAAGAATCAATTTTATTTAGTTATTCATGTGGCTTTCATTGCTCTGAACCTCCATTGTGTATGTGGTGCTGGGGTTTGAACTTGCGTACTCGCACATGGCAGGCAAGCGCCATTACTGCTGAGCTACTGCTCCAGCCCCTAGGCGTGTGTTTGTTTTTTTTTTTTTTTTTAAAGAAAGAGGGGACAGTGAGAGAAAAATTTATTTAGTTTTTCATGTGACTTTCATTCCTCAGGTACTTCATTGTGTAACTTGGTGCTGGGGTTCGAACTCACGTACTTGCGTGTGCCAAGCAAGCGCCCTAACCACTGAGCCACCACTCTAGCCCTAGGCATAAGTTCTTAAACTAGAATTAATTAGCCCCACATCACCTAGACCCCAGTCTCTTGATTCTTCTATATTGCACCCCAATAAACAATATAATTGCTTACATTGTGAATTTTCCAGAATTAAATAATAGCGTGAATATTATTGGATTCTCAGGGGAGGTAAAGAGTTTGCTACATTGTTGATTGTCTCCTTCGAACCCACTCTATTCTCCTTCCCTTTCTCCTACCCCATCTGTCCCCCCCATATACATATCTATGGTTGTTCTAGATTATGTGTTTCTGTGCCTTTGCTGGGTCTAATACATGAGTTTGACTACCTTTCACCCAAGACGGACTTTAGCTCCAGCCTCCACATATTAGTGAAAACATTCGACCCTTGACTCTCTGTGTTTGGTTAACATTACTCAGCATGATTTCTTCCATGGCCATCCACAGCCATCCATGTACCTTTAAAGGCCACAATATCGTTGTTTCTAATTCCTGAGTAGAATTCCATTGTGTGTGTGTGTGTGTGTGTGTACATACACCACAGTTTTTGGATCCATTCATCTAGTGAGGGGCATCTGGGTTGGTTCCATAATTTAGCTATTGTAAATTGAACTGCTATGAACGTAGAGTTTGCTGTGTCACTGTAATGTGCAGACTCTAACTCCTCTGGGAAAATACCCAGAAGAGGGACAGCTGGATCGTATGGTGGATCCAGCTCTATTTTTTGAGGCGTCTCCACACTGCTTTCCAGAGCTGCTGTACCAGTCTGCAGTCCCACCAACAGTATGCTAGTGTTCTTATCTCCCCACAACCCCTCCAGCATCTGTTATTGTTTATATTCTTCATCTTTGCCAATCTGACTGGAGTGAGGTGAAATCTTAATGTAGTTTTGATTTGCATTTCTCTGATTACTTGTGATTTAGAACACTTTCTCATGTATTTATTGACTTGCTCAATTTCCTTTGTTGAGAAGTTTCTGTTTAGCTCTTTGGCCCATTTATTGATTGGGTTGTTTGTGTTTTTGTTATTGAGTTTTTTGAGTTCTTTGTAAATTTTGGATATTAGTCCCCTGCCAGGAATCACAGGCCATGATTCTCTCCCATTCTGTAGGTTGTCTCTTGACAATTTTGACCAGTTCCTTCGCTGTGCAGAAGCTTTTCAGTTTAATAGCATCCCACTGACTGATTTTTGACTGTAATTCTTTTGCTTTAGGAGTCTGTTGAGAAAGTCTTTACCTACTCCCAAATGCTGGAGCGTTGGTCCTGACTTTTCTTCTAGCAGTTGTATGATAGCTGGTTTAATTTCTAGTTACTTGATCCATTTTTATTTTATTTTAGCGCAAGGTGAGAGATAAGGATCTAATTTCAACTTTCGGCAAGTGGCAGTCCAGTTTGTCCAGCACTATTTGTTGAGTAGGTTGTCATTCCTCATGTTATGTTTTGACTCCCTTTGTCAAAGAACAGATGTTTAAAGATTTGTGAGTTTGTCGCAAACCTATTCCATTGGTCTTATTCCTATTTTGATACCAGTACAGTACTGTTTTTGTTACTACAGCTCTATAGTGTAGTTTTAAATCTGGTTATTTCCAAATTTTTATATAGTTCCTGTATCAGTACCCAAGGACCCATAGGAGAATACTGAGAGCTGTCTTCTTGGGGTCTAGAGGTAGTAGAGAGAAATGCCCAAATTTGTTCTCTTGAGATCTTGCATTGTAAGACTTGTGCAAACATATATAGAGTATATTTACACACACCTGGAATGTATGAAACTGCTGCTGGCAAATTGTTCTATAGTAAACTTGTTTTATAAGTAGAAGTAAAATATAGTGTAGAATATTCATAAACCAATAAGTAACAGTTGTTTTTTATCATCATTGAGTATTTTGTACTGTACATAATTGAATGTGCTGTCCTTCTCTATGACTAGCAACACAGCAGGTTTGTTGACAGCACTGCACAAACAGGTGAAGGATTCATTCTATTACTTAATGTGTCTCACTAGGTGATAGTAATTTTTCAGCTCTATTATAACATAGGACCACTGTCATATACGCAGCCTGTCAACCAAAACATGATGTTGCACAAAACTGTTATCTTTTTTGCCTTTACATAACATCCTTTCTTGCTTTTTCTACATAACTTTTTAAAAACCCCCCCCTTTTTTTTTTGGTACTGAAAATTGAGTCCAGGGCCTCACAAATGCTAAGCATGTCCTCTACCACAGAGCTAAACCCTCACCCGTCAAAAACTTCCTGGCTTTTCTATTCCTTTTTTTTTTAAACATTTTTCTAAAACATCCTTTACTTTGAGTTTTTGTTTGTTTGTTTGTTATTCCTAACCGGCCTATGATTGCAATCTCAGAATAACTTAAGAATTAGTGTTCCTATTATAAAATGTAATTCCAATACCCCCCCCAAAAAAAGATATCCTGGGTTGGATTCATGATTTTGAATCATATTGTATATAGGGATATAAATAACTCAAAGAAATTTATCAGATCATAACACTGTAGGCAGATCAAATGTTAAAATTATTTGAACTATAGATTTATGGAAGGTAATGATTTAGGCATAATTAGGTGAATATAAAAATTTATCATTAATATTTGTTCACTGTTTTCAGGGAAGGAGAACTGTGATTGAGGTTCCCAAATGACCAGTCTTGATATCACATCTTGAAGTAGTTTAATGCTCTTAGTACTATCTCTGCCCACCCAACCCTTGTCAGAAACAAATAATCTTTAAAAAAAATAATTTAATATATCTCCTGTTGAAAATTGAACACCACTTTAAAGGTTACATTAAATTTTCTCATGCTATTGTCTCAGGAAATCCTACAGTTTCTCACCCAGAGAACAAAACAAATATATTACAACTGCTTCTAACCTAAGAAATTTTAATAGCTTAAGGGCAAATCATAAATTGTTTTATACTTTCAAAAGTTATGTTCTTGGGACTATTTTATCCCATGATGTATTTTGAGGTTCTTTGATTTTTTTCTGAATCTATTTCTATTGAAAAAAACTTCATCAGAGAATTCAAAAGTATATAGTTATTAGTTTTAGGAATAAGGGAGACATTATGTGCGAGAAGGCCTGTAGTGAGGACAGGTAAATTGTAATTTGTCACCAAGGATAACAGTATTAAGATAAAAGACTCTACTAATCTCAGATCTTGAGATTTAGTTCTACAAATCACTATTAGAGGTAAAATGATATTGGAAGAAGTAAAATGATTACAGTGGAAAGCGGAGGTCAGTAGTAGTACAGTTGTGTGCCACTTAACAGGAACATGAATAGGAACACAAATGCATTATTAGGTGAAGTCCTCACAAATGATCATCTTGAAGTGTAGTTACTAAGAAGACTGCCATATATGAGTTGTGTCATTGACTGAAATAAAGGTCACAATACATGACTAGTATAAGCATAAGGTAATAATGTCACTGAATAGAAATAGGTAATAGGAATGACTAGGTATGAAGAGTTGTGTATTAGTTTGAGATTTCTGCCTTGTTCCAGGGTGACCTGTTAATAACAAAGTAGTTACTTTAAGAGATGGGAGACAGGGAAAACAGAATATAGAACTCAGTACTGTTATCACTCTACTTAAAATAACCTTTTCTTTTTGCCTAGTAAATTCCAGTGTTTAGGTACTCAATTTAAGATTACTTACTGTTCTCTATACAAAGAACTTAAAAAACTTGAACATAAATAATTAAATAAATAAATAACAAATAACCCAATCAACAAATGGGCAAAGGAACTAAACAGAAATTCCTCAATAGAAGAAACACAAATAGGCAATAAATATATGAAAAAAGTGTTCAACACATCTAGCAATAAGGGAAATGCAGGTCAAAACTAGATAAGATTTCATCTCACTCCAGTTAGAATGGCAAAGGTCAAATCACAAAACAATAAATGCTGGTGAAGTTGTGGGGGAAAAGGAACGCTTCTGCATCCTTGGTGGGACTGCAGACTAGTTCAACCACTCTGGAAAGCGGTATGGAGATTTCTCAGAAAACGAGGGATGGAACCACCATGTGACCCAGCTGTCCCACTCCTGGGGATCTTCTCAAAGGACTTAGAAGCAGCATACTACAGAGAAAGCCACATCATTGTTTATTGCAAGACAATTCACAATAGCTAGATTATGGAATCAACCCAGATGCCTGTCACTAGATAAATGGATTAAGAAATTGTGATATAAACATACAGTGGAGTTCTACTCAGTTTTTAAAATGAATGCAATTATGGCATTTGCTGGCAAATGGATAGAAATGGAGAATATCATGCTAAGTGAAATTAACCAAACTAAAAAGTTGTATGCTTTCTCTCATTTGTGGAAGCTAGAGCAAAATAAAGGAGAGGAAGAGGGAAGGATAGGACTATATTAAAAAAAATTCAAATACAAATTAATAGATGAACTAAAGGAAGTTAGCAGAGTAGATGTAGGAGAAGGGGAGAGGGGAGGAAAAAGGGGAGGGTACAGGGTGGGGGAAAAAGTATATTCTTCACCTTTCAGTAGAAGAAAGGGACCATAGGGTGGGAGGAGGGTGGGGGTAATTCTTAGGTGGGATAATGGCCAAATTATATTGTTATATTGTGTGCATGTATGAATATGTAACAACAAATCCCATCATTATGTATAAATTTAATGTACCAGTAAAAAATGTGAAAAAAATAGGATTATGTACTGTTCCCAAATAAAGGTAACTTCTTCCTTATGTGCCCCCACTGTGCTAGTTTATCGTGTTTTTATGTTTACATATTTGTGTACTTCCATAACTAAATTCTTGAGGACTAAGATGGTGTCTTACTCATCCTTATCTGAGGCTGGTCATAATATCTGATAAGAGCTGCTCAATCGATGTGAATATAAGTGAATGGAAAGAAGAATAGATTGTGTAATTTAGTTACTTGAAATCTGATATAAAGAATAAAGTACCATATTATCCTTGAAGATATCTAGTGTTCATAAGAGGGGTAAAACTAAATGAACTCCTACCTGGATACAGTGGCACATTCCTTTAATTCCAGTAGCTCAGGAGTCTGGGTCAGGAGTATCTCAAGTTCATTGCGAACTTCAGCAACTTACTGGGGCCCTAAGCAACTCAGCAAGACCATCTCAAAACAAAATGGCTGGAGATGTTGCTCAGTGGTTCAGTACTCCTGATTTCAAACCTGGTCCAAAAATAAAAGAGCAATTTCAGTAACTTGTGTCCAGATTGAATCACCTAAAACAATTTTTGCCAGCTTTTAGATTGAGTATTGACAAAATAGCAAGATAAATTAATGATAACAAGCATTAAGTTATTGATTCTTTTTCCAAAACTTACTTTTAAATTCTTTCTTTCCTACAGATTGATAGGCAGCAGTTTGAAGAAACAGTTCGAACTTTAAATAACCTTTATGCAGAAGCAGAGAAGCTCGGGGGCCAATCGTATCTTGAAGGCTGTTTGGCTTGTTTAACAGCATATACTATCTTCTTATGCATGGAAACTCATTATGAGAAGGTAAAGCTACATTTGTTTTCACAAAATCTTTGAAATCGTAAGATACATTTATTACACATTTGTGTTCAAATGGTAATGATTACCATAAAGTTTATAGAGGCATCTATGATAATAATTCAAATTTTGTAGTTGTTCCTTTGCCTGGAGCATATAGGAATGAGTCCTGAGTGTTTCAGAAACAGATCAGAATTGGTGTGTCCACTTGGAGTCAACATGTCCGTGTTCAGATGAGTCTACACTGAAGATGAATGTAGAGATCTGTGTGTTCTCATTTTGTCCCAGCTTTCTGAGAATCCTTTTACTTTTTTTCCCCAGATCTTCAGTCTTCCCCAGTCTTCAGTCTTCCCCAGTCTTCAGTCTTATCCTGCCACCTTAGTTCTCGTCTTTGAGCAGCCTGCTAGATCCAGAGTTGCTGGCTTCTCACCTTGTGAGGTCCAAAATTCAAACTTCCCATCTCCTTGTCTTATTGGATAATACCTGTCTTTTCAGTGCTATCTTTAGGTATGAGAGAATGAAGAGGGGAAAAAATAATCAATTTTCAATTATCTGCCATTTTTCCCATTCATTAATGCTTCGTAATTTCCTTTGCCATTATCCTAGTTTATACCCTTATTATCTCTCTCCTATAGAAATGGCCTTCTGATCCAATTTCTTTCCTCCTTTTACTTTTCCAGCCTATCTGCTGCTATCTTTGTAAAACAGCCTTATTTTCCCTGCCACTCCTGCTAAGTCAGTTTTCTTCCCTAAGTTCCCAGTTGCTGCTGCTGGGTCAGGTTTAAGCCCTTCCTCAAGGGACCTCTAGCTATGTCTCCTATCTCTTCTTTCACTTTCTTCCTCATCCATACTTAATACTTATCATTAACAAAAGATGCCCTCCAGAGTTTTCATCCATCTAGAATGACATTCTTCCCATATTCAAATATCATCAGTTCCTTATTTCCCACTTCTAACTTCTCCTTACTCTTCTAATCTGAACTCTTTCCTCTGTACCATTTGATTTCTGTTTTTGTATGACTTGTGCTCCACTTTGAAATATAATGCTTTATGTTCTTTTCTTATTTACCCTTCAACTATATATTATTGCTGAGGTTCACTAAGGCCTTAATCAGTTTTATATCCCTTTTAATATCTTACACGATGCTTTGGGTATGTTAGGTACCCCTTGAATTTGTGTTAGATAAATGACTTTAAGTTCCATGACAATAAACCCCAAATATCTAAATTCTGACGGTGTTTAGAAAATGAAACACTATAAAAATATTTGTATTATATTCCACCTGATAGAAATGTCCTTGTGATTAGTGGAGAGCAGATACAGTTGCAACTAAAGTTTTTCAAGCTGTTGGGTTACAGTGTGACTATATTCTTAACTAGTGTCCTGATTTATATTCTTAGCCTTAACTACAGTTCTCTCTTATATAAAAGGTATATTTAAATACCTAAGTTAGTAGCTTATAATCTGCATATCACATTTAGAAGCAGCTAACTTTTATTCCTGTTTAAAAGTTATTCAGGATTAGTATCAGCTTTCAGTCTGTGTTTAGTCTTAGTGTCTTTCCTTTAATAATTTAATTTGGTGAGTGAAGGATGAAGGGTCAGAGGATCCATTCGTTAGATAAATATCTGTTGAAACTCTCCTGTGGTGAGTAATGCGCTAAGCAAGGTGCCAGGGAGATAACTGAACAAGGGAAACAGGATTACTGACCTGGTGGAGTTTATAATTTCGTGTTAACAAACTGATAATAACAAGGAAAGAAGTAAAACTATCAAAATTATAAAAAATGATAAGTGCCTTGAAGGAAATAAACTGGCCTGTGATAGAAAATAATAGAGACCTAATTAGGTTGCGTGGTCAGAAAAGGCCACCAAGGTGATGACATTCAAGCTACTAAGTGAAAAACAAAAACCCTGGTATCATTCTGGCTGAGAGATGGATATATGCAAAGGCCCAGAGAGCTTAATGTGTGTTACAGGAACCAAAAGAAGACAGTGTAGCATGAGAGAAGGGTTTAGAAAGGAGCTGTATCACACGGGAGTGAATTGTCCTTGTAAAGAAGTTTAAGTCTAGCTTTTATTTGTGCTGCAGCCAGAAGTTACTCAGGTTTTTAAGTAGGAGAGTGATATGGTCAGATTTCCTATCAAAGAACTTTTTGCTTTGTGCGGGGGAAAGGCCTAGAATAGAAGCAGGGAAACAAGTTTAGGAAGCTCCACAAAAGTCCATGCAAAAGTTGATAATTAGCTTGGTCTACAAACAGCAGTGCAGATGAAAGGAAGTGATGACCTCAAGGGGTATGTTGATAGTAGAACCAAGACCCTCATTGAGGAGCTAAATATAGGAGAGGAAAGTAAGCTAAACACATACGGATGAAAAAAAAATAATATGGTCTTCTAGTCGGGTGTGGTGATACATGCCTGTAATCTCAGCAACATTGAAGGCTGAGGCAGGAAAATCACCAAGTTCGAGGCCAGCCCGGGCAACTTGAGACCCTGTCTGAAAGTATAAAATAGAAAGGACTTGGGATGTAGCTCAGTGGCGGAGCAGCCTTGGCTCAATCCCCACTTTTTTTTTTTTTTTTTTTTTAAGAGAGGACAGTGAGAAAGAGAGGAAGAATAAATTTTTATGCGTTTTTTACATGGCCTCATTGCTCTGACATTTAGTTGTGTACATGGGTGCTAGGGTTTGAATCCATGTACCTGTGCATGCCAGGCAAGCCGCCACCACTCCAGCCCCAATCCCCACTTCTTAAGGGGGAAAATACTGTCCTTCAGGAATGGTCATTTACAGAGACGCACATGATAGTGTCAATTAAGGTAGAAATACATCCTCTGGAATGTTTTATGTTTAGTAATGTTTTGTATGTAGTGGCTTAGGTTGTTTCAGTATACCTTTTAAATTTGTTTATAAAGTTTTAATTAATTTTTGTTTGTCCATGTGTATTTGCTGAAATAGACATAGATACCTCCTGCTGACATCAGTTGTGAAAAGAAATTAATAATTGAGTGCCAACCACCAAGACATACTTTTTAAAGGGATCTTGAACATATTCATCTTTCTGAGTTCTCATCTGTAAAATGGATTTTAAAATTATATATTTCCTTACATTTGGCAAATGCTTAATAAGCAGTGTTTTCTTGAAATGGATTTTTTTTTAAGAGAGAGAATCAGTTTTACTTAGTTTTTCATGTGGTTTTCATTGCTTTGAGACTTCATTGTGTACATGGTGCTGGGGTTTGAACTCGTGCACTTGCACATACATACCAGGCAAGTGCCATAACCGCTGAGCCACCGCTCCAGCCCAAAATGGATTTTTTTAAAAGTTAGTATTTGTATACATTTGATTAGATATTTGTGAACTCATAAATATGTTTTTATTCTAAGCATAAGTGATATTTTTTTAGCCATCTGCTCGTTTGGATGTTCTCAAAATCCTTTTGCTAAGGTTAGAAGATGATTCTCAATCTCAAATAAAATGGAAATTGATGGATCCCTATACATTGCCTATAAACCTAAGTCTTAACTTAGGCAATATAAAGGTACTACTTTAGATCTAATCAAGGTTTCTTTGTTTTTGTAGAGCAAGTATTATAAATAAAGACCAAATAAAATTAGACAAGAAACCAATACTTAACACATGACCAAATTTTCAAATAAATTATTCTCTTTTAGGAACTAGACATAAATAACAAGATCATACAGAGTTAGTAACTATAATAATTAAGATATAATTAGCTGTACTTATATCTTTTGGTGGGAGGTATTGATGACCAAACTCAGGGCCTCATTCACGCTAGGCAAGTTCTTTACCGCTAAGTTACGCCCTGAGCACATACCTCTACTTTTTTTCCCCCTCTCTTTTCTGGTTTTTTGGTTTGTTTGTTTGTTTGTTTAGGCAGGTGGGGGCAGTACTGGGTACTGAACCCAGGGGTATTTTACCACTGAGCTTCATCCCAGTCCTTTTTCAATATTTTATTTTGAGACAGGGTCTGGCTAAATTGCGAAGTCTGGCCTGGAACTTGTGATCCTCCTACCTCAGAGTTGCTGGGGTGACAGGCATGTGCTACCACACCCAGCTGCATACTTATACCCTATACTTTTTTTTTTTTTTTTTTAAGAGAAAAACAACTTTATTTAGTTTTTCACATGGCCTTCGTCGCTCCAACACTCAGTTGTGTACGTGGTGCTGGGGTTTGAACCCGGGTCCTCGTGCTTGCCAGGCAAGCGCCGAAACCGCTGAGCCACCGCTCCAGCCCCCCCTATACTTTTTTTTGTGTATATATATATATATATATATATATATATATATATACTGGGGATTGAACCCAGGGGTGCTTAACCATTGAGCCACATCCCTAACCCTTTTTATCTTTTATTTTGAGACAGACAGGGTCTCACTAGGTTTTTTAGGACCTCAGTCTCCCAAGCCACCGGGATTACAGGCCTGCACCACCGTGCCTGACTTGCCTATACTTTTCAAAGAAAACTTTTAGAATATGTATTTGTATCTTTAATAAAATGATTTTTTTAAAAAGTAAGACTTTTCACTTCCCAGTTTGTCTCATAGGAATTTCTATGCTTTTATTTATTTCTTTATGAAAAGACAGGGTTGAGTCATTTGGCCTGTTGATTTAAATACTAAAATTCCTAGTCTACAGTGAGCCAAATATGTGTACCCCTTTGTCATGTGGGTTAAATTTTTTTAATTTGTAAATAGGCTCTTTAAAACTCGTTAGAACAATTCATGCGCTTGTTTCCCATAATATGCCATTTATTGATTTAAGATGAAGATAAAGACGTTAGTGTTGTTTCTCCATTGTTGCTATCCATGATAATTAGGGAACAGATGAGCATGTTGGAGGTTCTCCTCTCAGTAACTTTCTGCCTTATTTATCAACTAGAAAGCATCTCTTTTGCCTATGTTCTGGAATCTAAAGAGAACACTTGGATATTTTCTGAAAATGCAAAGATACTGATATTCTCACCAAGCCTCACTCAGGCTGTTTTTCTTGAAGATCTAGTGGACTCTCTCCAGTTTAACATTTTCAGGGATAACAGCAATCTTTCCAGGGGTTTGATTGTCTTTCATTTTGTGAATATACAAATTGTGTTGATGGTTGGAGAAGAGCAGATAATTTTACAAATTGTGGTTTATTTTGACGTTGATTTACCAAAGTAATAAAATGTCAGTGTAAGGTTTCTTGGGGTGAGAATAGTGCTTTGTGCTGCCACTATTATTGATTTTTCTGTTGCTAAAAAGATTTAAGACTTTGAAAGAATATTGTTTAGTACAGAATTGCCTTCACCAAAGTAGGCTAAGAGGATTTGGGGTTTATACAAGAAGACTAATTGTTTTCTTTCTGAACTAGTATCCATGTGCACATGAACGTTACTGAGTTACTAGAGTTTAAATAAAACCCTTACCCAACAGTTACGCTTAAATCAAGGACAGGAATGCTATTTTCTTGCTGGTAACCTGTACCCAAAGAGAGAAGGAAAGCTGTTCTGAAGGAATCCTTTCTTCAAAACCAGCCATGCAAGCCTTTTTCTGAGTGTCCCCTCCAGTGTTAATGGACTGGGGTGAAGGGAGACTGAGTCTCCAGTTTCTAATTCTGGCAGGTGAGCTAAGAAGGAAATTGAAGAGAAGATTAAGAGTCCTGAGTTGGACACCTTTATGGGCTCCTTGCTTCTATTCATTATTTTAGGATGATTGACAGACTCCAATACAAAGAGCGTGCCTGAAGCTTGCTTTGCTTTTTTTTTTTTTTTTTTTGCTCATAAGGACCAAACACAGCTCAGATTCTTTGAAAACTGAAAATGGTAGAGTGATATATGCATTGCTTCAGGTAATTAAGTGAAAAACAATCTTTTCTTTAGAAAAAACATTTTTAATTTACTAAATAAAGTACAATGCAGATTGCTCTTTCAATAATTTCACACTTGTACTGTCCCCAACAGTGTAACCTGAACAATGTATATTTTTCTTCAGTAAGAAAATTCTTCAAACCTGTGATTTTAAATTCTAAATCAGTCTATACCACAGCATCTAAATTGTAACATCCAAATTTGTTAGTTTGGCATGATACACTATACACATACTTAAATCATTGCTTAACTTTTCAACTTTATTTTTATACATTTCTTTTTTTCCATTTATTTTGCAGTCACATTTGTGACTGTCATTTACTGTTAGTGTGAATTTAAGGAAATATATAGTAATTTAAAGAGCTGGTTCAAAGCTTCTTTGAACATTAGAGCCAGAAAAGGGTTATGAATAACTTAGTCTGAAATAAAACATGTAACTCTTTGATTTTGGATAAAGCTATTAAGATTTATTTTCTCCTAGCTTATCTGTCTCAGAATTGCCCTTATTAAAGCTGGAGATTTGGCTGTTTGCAGAAGTTCCTTTGTATCCTATCTGGTTTTTGTCTGCATTTGCCTTGACTTTTACAAGCTTAATACTAAACTTATAAATTGAGATTCCTGCCTGGGAAAGAAGAGTAAACTACAGAATAACACTACATGCAAACATGGAAATGCAAGACACTCACAATGAGAAACTGCATGGCAGCTAATGTCTGCATGCTTCACAAAGGAATAAACTTTCCAATTCTAAAATGACTGGGCTCACTTCTGTTATGGACCAGCTTTGTACCATTGCTTAAAATGGACAAAAATGAATAAAGGAAAATATAAGTGTTAAAAATGAGGCCGGCAACTATCCTTGATTTTAGAAAAGGTCACATTAACACTTCACAAGTATTATAATTGTGTGTATAATCATCAGCTTATTTCTCTGTGTCCAGAATTGAGGTGACGGAAATAAGAAGGAAGGGTGTTGGCTGTCATCGTGCTTTTCTATACATTTGCATTTACACTGCACTGAAGATACTTTTGACCTGAAGAGCCCATCACCCTGTGCTGTAAATTGTATGCAACTGGTGTGAGCCAGTTAATCAAAGCTGTGTTCTGCCTTATAACTATCCGCTTGACTTGCCCTAAAAACTAATTCAACTGCTTGAATATTTTGAGATCTAGCTGATACTTCAAAGGAAATTTGCTAAAATTTGTAAAAAGCTTTGGTGTTTCTTTCTGGCAGGTTCTGAAGAAAGTCTCCAAATATATTCAAGAACAAAATGAGAAGATATATGCTCCCCAAGGCCTCCTCCTGACAGACCCTATTGAGAGAGGACTTCGAGTTGTATCTTTTTAGTCCAGATCAGAAGGTCTAAATATTTATTTTTTTTTTAAAAATATGTACTGTGATGATACTATTTTGCATTGGCCAAAGAGAATCTAATTCCTATCTCTTGTATTTGCCTTAGGAAGTTTCTATGTGAATTGCATACTTATTGTAAGCATGCTGTCTCCAACATTTTTTCTTAAACCATGTCTCTACATCTTTTGCATTGTACAGGTCTCTGAATTGTTTAGTATTCTGGTTACCATCTTTCTTGGTGGTTCTGAGTGCATCTTGTAGTAATAATGGGGGTTGTATGAGTAATGCATTTCAGCTGCAGAAACTCTGAACCTAAGGCCCCTTTGAAATGTATAAACTCATAATGTGTGGTGAGACTTGTCATCCAAATGAATTGCAGTTCCACGGGTTCATCTGACTAGTTGAAATCAATTACAGCTGCCAGATGTATAATTTCATTACCTTTGACATACTGTGCATATTTTTAGAGGCAGTAAGCTTTGAAAATCACTAAGTGAATTTGGTAAATAAAATGGAAAAAACTAATTTAGGTTGATAATTGAAGTAATGAGTAAATCTTTTTTTAAAACCTAGGTCACAAAAGCCTAGGCTTTCCAGCTGATAATAATTTCAGCAATTTTATTTATACTCTGCAGCAGTGAGTTTTAAACTTTTAGGGGTCATGAACCCCCTCTCAAGA
Organism: Aplodontia rufa; assembly: GCA_004027875.1. Lineage (NCBI taxonomy): Eukaryota > Metazoa > Chordata > Mammalia > Rodentia > Aplodontiidae > Aplodontia > Aplodontia rufa. The sequence goes on from PVKS010010966.1 coordinate 17,126, forward strand.
AAAGGTTTTCATATAATTTCAGGACATTTTTGAACCACTGAATTCATTACCTCCATGGATTCTCAGTTAAGAATTACCTAGTTCTACAAATAAAGCACCTTTTCAGATTTTTTTTTTTTTTTTGGTAAATAAATTGTCAGTATTTGGGAAGGAACTACATGTGGGATATTGCCAGTAATTACATTCATTAAAAGTTTCAGCAAAGTGGAGAAAGCACATTCAATTTAAGTAGCAAATTGTTTTAATAATTTAAAAATATGCAAAGCAAATTGAAGGCAAAGTCTGTGCAATACTTACTTGTTGCTATAATTCCTTTTTATATATTGCATTCTATAGTGCTTTTTCTTAACAGCCATGCTGTTTAGATTGAAATTACCATTTATGAAGACAGAGGCATGAGCAGTGGAAGATAAACCATAAAATTAAAGGTAAATATGAAATCATATGGTTTACATGCAGCTTTTGGAAATTTAAAGTATGTGTGACTTTTCCTGAATAGTAAATAAATCATTGAATCATACAGTTACATTATATTTATTGTATTAGCTTAAGCTGATCACCCAAGCAACTTGATTTTTAAAATTTGCATGTAACCAAGTTAAATTTAGTAATAGAATTTAATTCTAATTTCTTTCTCTATACTGTTTTTAGGTTAGCTTTGTTTTTACTTTAATTTTTAGGATAGGGCCTAGTTGTCTTGTTTTAACATTTCAAACTGTCCTAAACACTTAAATGTTGGTATTTGTGTATAAGAATCAGTTCAGAGATTTCTCTGCATATATAGCAAAAGGCTTTAATAAGGAAAAGAACTTTTATTTTGAGAAGTGGGAATACTGAATATTTCTGGGTTCAGAGCCCTGCAGGAGAAACTACCTAGCAGGAAAAATTCATTCCTATTGAGAATGTTAATGTTCTTGTATATCCAGACAATGCCCTTTAATTAATTAATTTATTTTATTTCTTATTTGAAACAAATTAGTTAATGCTAATTAGAATTTATAGGCCAAATCATGTTGAACCTGTAAGTACATTTGCTCAGCCTTCTAAGGGATAAAAGATAATATTTAACTATTGCCAATTTCAGTTATGTGCCCTCTATAGAAGTGTTCCGCTGCTGTGCTTGGCCTGCAGATGTTTATTGCTCATGAGCAGGCAGCACAGACTCGGCATGTACAGAGCAGACATAGTCCTTTCTAGGGCAACAGTAATAATGGTTCACTATTTACAGCACTGATGGTACTTCTGAACTGCACAAAAACCCTGCAAAGTGTTTTCCCCACCTTACAGATGGGCAAACTGAGGTACCAAATAGATTAAATTATCAAGGTGACACAGTTAACAAGTATTTGAATATGAACCCAAGTCTGACTTACCATTTTTATGGTTTTTTTACACCAGGCTTTCCTTGCAGTATTTGCCGCAGCAGAAACATCAGCATATTCTTTCTAGATGTTTATCCTTTTCTTCTCTTTTCTTTTTCAGTGGCCTTTTAAAAAGTTCATTTTTTTTTCCTGCTCCCGTTCCATTTATTGACTCCTACAAATCATCCAGCATTCCAAAGCTGCCTTCTTTAGCACTAGTTAATGTGTCACCTGAATTCTTGAAAGCCAGAGATCTAAATAATGACATCCTCTGCCATGTGTTTTATTTCTTTAAAAAGGCTGTGTTTTGGAACACGTAGTGTTACTTGTCCTTACACTTCCTCATGTACAATTTCAAACTGATAATTCTCAAATGAGCAAGCAGGAACTTTCTGTGTGGTTTTTGTTATGCACTATTTTAATAAGTTTATTTTATCAATTGCAGCTGCATTGACTTGGCACAACCCATTTGTCATGACTCATTTTGCAGCTATTGCTTAATAGGATGTTTTTCTGAGGTGGTATGGGGTTTTGAGCAATTACACACCAGAGGCTAATCTATCAATATTCAAACAACTGTGAAATTCTGAAATGGGAAAGATTTACATTAGGAACTTCTGGATAGTTTCATGAATGCAAATATTTTTGTTCAACACAGTTTAGTGTTCAGAGCTATGTGTTCCTTAGTTCCAGAATCTGGTGTGGGCTGAGATCTTGGAGAAGAGGAAAAAATTAAAATAATTTATTCAGTGTAATTTACCATTTTTCTTAAGTCTGCATGTTGAAGTATTATATGGGAATTAAATGTAGCAGAAGAATACAACAATTATGGGAATGGTCTTTATTTTTAAAGAAGAGCTTTAAAATCATTTTGCTCTTTTAATTTTTTTAAATATCACGTATTTCTCTATTAGATACACTGATGGTGTTTTCTCTTTGTATTGACTGTTATCTTCATTTAAAAAATAAATGATTATTCTATCACAAATTAGTGGTAACAAAAATAGCTAACATTTGTTGGCACTTATTTTGTGCCAGCACTGTTGTAAATGATTAATCATCAAAACTCTACAAGTTGGATAATGTTATCCCTGTTTTTCAGATGAGAAAACTTAGGTACGGAGAACTTAAGTTACTTGTACAGGGTTAAACAGCTAGTAGGTAGCAATCAATGGAACTCTGTCTGATTGGTCAGCAGTTGACCTGTGCTATGGTACCTCTCCTGGCATGGTTGACCAGAGATATAAACATATAGAACTTGATTTCTAGTCTATTAAGCTATATTTTGATTTAGACAGTTCATACAGATCTAAGTATTCTGTTAGATAGAACCCTGGGTTAGTGGAATATAGCCCATGTGGAGTAAGTTCATATCAGTTGACGTAAGAGAGATGGTTTTAGAGGTTGTTTTTAGTATCCCTTTCTAAAATGATTACTTTTCCCCCATGATAGATCCCACCTCCAGCTGGGACCCTCATCTACCCACTGGCTGATCACAGAGTGTCCCTACCTCCTCTCCAGAGCATCATTCCTTTGTATCTGCTGCCAGAGCCACGGTGCCATTTACTCCAAGGACTAACTTTCTACAATTCCACACCTGGGGTGACCTCTAGTCACTCAGCATCCACTTTGTGTCTCCAAATTGTGTAGGACTCTGTAATCTTTTGATTCGTTTCTGGGAAAACACAATGAAGCATCTTACATTTTTTTTATTCAAAGTGATTTAGTAAAATATGCAGTTAGTTGGTCAGCCCATTGCAAAGTTCTTATGGCCACCAGTACCGTTAATTCTCTTCATTCATTGGTCCAATTTTCCAGGTGACTTCAGACTTCAATCAGTCATATTATAGCCAATGTTCAGTCTTAATCCCCAAAAATAATGAAAGGCTTTTCTCCAGGTGAGGGGTAGATAATGTCTGTGGTTATGCAAATGTATTTCCCCGATTTCAAAGAACTACCAGTTTTGCCATGATTCAAATCTTAAGATTGATTTCTGTTCAGTTTCTCAAACTGAAACTCATTGAAAAAAATAATGTGTAATGTTATTTGTTTTATTATAGCATTTATACCTAATTAAAGCAGTATTGAATGCAATTTCCAGTTATTTTCTTTGGAGACTTTTATGTTGTTATTGCATAACCTTGAATGTTGGAAAGATGTGGTATGTGTTGCTTGTTCTTTACACAAATAAGTAAGCACAATAAAGTGGATGCTAAACCATCAAACACATATGTCCCTGCTGTGTCCCTGTATGTGTAATAAGCAAGTATAGTAAATATTTTAATTATAGTTTTGTTATAAATATAACTTATGAGAAAAAAATTTGATAGGCATAATACTGTATAGTGCTAATTTTTAACCCTACTGGCAACCTTATGATTCATAGATTTCTCACATACAGTATTCAGTGCACAGAAATCTTATGATCAGTTCAAGTAAAGTGACTTCAAAGTTAAAAACTCTCAAGTCTGAGTCAATATTTCGAACTCTTGTCTCTATGTTCCTAGTATTTGGTTTCTTATGTCCTTCATTCTTTTTTGGGTTTGAGAGCACTGTATTTGAGAGAAAGTAAGAATATATTAGGAGAGAATGAAGCAATTAAAAGTTTTATTTTCAGAGATACCGTAGGTGCTAATACTGGATTTAATCTTTCAGATGTAATTTCTTTTCTGAATATGGTAGTTATTCAATAAATTCCATAGGTCTGTAATATTTTGATTGTGTAAAATTCCTTTGTTACTTAATAGCCTGTTAATAGTGTGTCTGTCTGCCTTTTAAACCCGTTGCAATAACTTTGCTGAAATATTAACACATTAGTAAAACTTTTCTTAAACAAATTGTCTCTGTGTCATATTTGGTGTGATTTGATAAAGTGGCAAATGGTATGACATTAAATTTGACAGAAAGACAGTACTGTTTGAATCATTGATACAGTGTAGATGAGGGTTTTTTTGTTTTGTTTTTTGCATTCATGGGAATTAAACCCAGGGTTACTCTGTCACCGAGCTACATTGTTTTTATTTTGAGACGGTCTCACGAAGTTGCCTAGGCTGGCCTTGAACTTGCCATTCTCCTGCCTTGGCCTCCCCTATGGTTAGTAATAGACATTCGCCACTGCGCTCAGCGTATATTAATATTAGTAGGTCACACCTTTCATTTGTTTACATACTTTAGGAGCAGATATGGTAGCATAAATAAAAATCAAGAAATAATCTAAGAGTTTAAAAAACAGTTTACAAAGAAATAAAGAGATTGGAATGGTTCATTAGGAAAAGATCATCTGACTAGAGTTTTTTTAAATGAAGAACATTTGTAGAGAATAGTTTGTAAGATAGTCTATATTCATTTGTGAGTTTGTAGTCCTACATAAAATTTTCAACTTCTATCTAGTGAAACAAATAGTTAATAATACATGTATCCAATATACTTTCCAGTACTGAAAACTTGTAGATGTATAGAGCGTAGCAAACAGTTATTTAACATCTTAATTGCCATGAATTGTTACGAATGCCAAAATGTAGGTTCTGGACTTCTAGGGTACTTTAGGAGTATAACTCTTAAGTGTAGCTTGCTCCAGAATAAAAAGACTACTGCATTGGAAGATTCATAACCCTCATTTGGGTAACTCAGAGTCTCCACAAGAGATCTGATTATTTTAAATTTATATTTTAAGCTTTATTGTTAACATGGCTACCCTTAGGGTTTCTGATAACTTCGAGGATGAGTTTTCTATCCTGAAGTAGCCCATCCATGTGAAATTTTGCCTAAAACCAGGAAGCCCTATAGGAATTTAATGCCTACTTTAAAAAATTTTAAGCCTCCATCTTGCAAAAAAATAATTTTATAAGTCAGGTACTACCAAAGATTTTTAGTTAAGCTTATCGTCAATTTAAAACAAGCTGATGCTAATGGAATTTTCTGGGAGTTTTGTTGTTTGTTTTAAGAAACAGGATTTTGCTGGGTTGTCCAGGCTGGCCCTGACCTGGGCTCAAGTGATCCTCTTGCCTTAGCCTGCCAAATAGCTGGACTACGGTTGCATGCCACAGAGCCCAACTTTTTTTTTTTTTTGATAGTACAACATATTTATGACCCTAATGTGATAACTTACTTAATTTTATGCTGTCAGTTTTTACCTTGATGGCAGAATCTTTTTTTTTTTTCATGGCTGAGTACCAAACTCAGAGCCTTGCGCATGTTAGGCAAGCGCTCTGCCACTGAGCTAAATCCCCAACCCAATGGCAAAATCCTTAATCTTCAGATTCATAAATTGACAAATTTTTGTTTCACCTACAAAGAGTTCTTTATAATTTTTTTTTTCTTTTAAGAGAGCGTGTGCAGGGACTTAAAACTCAATCCTGACTGCTAGATGAGTTTTTCTTGTTCTTAATATTTCCGTTCTTGTATATGTTCTCTTACCTCATATTTTCACAGACCAATTCATTACCAGAAAATGAGTATAATTTGTATTCAATAACCCCAGAATGCAAACACTCAAAAACATACATGTAACCTCTTTCCATTTAAGGATAGATGTGCATAACATCTTTATATATCACATACAATGTACAAATGTTTTATTTAGTCATTTCCTCATTTTGTAGATGCTTACAGAACCAGCAACATTAGTGTAAATGTTAGTGCTATGGTTTGAATGTGTCCCTGCAAAAAGGCAGCATGTACTGGAGATTTAATCCCTGGTGGGACAGTGTTGGGAGATGGGACCAGAGGAAAGGTATTGCTCAGGGATCTAGAAGGAGGAAAATGGAGACTGGAAAGTAGGAAGAGGAAAGAAATTCGTACACCTTGTAAATGTCCACCAAATAGTATCCACTGCAGAGAGGTTCTCACTGAGGAAGCGGAAAGTTATTTGGATGAGAGTGAACCTCTTCCCGGCCTCCCTGGTGCTGGCTGGGTCAGACCTTGTAAAATGGTCACAGCATCAAGACTGAAGGGATGCATCTGGATCAACAGCACAGAATTCATCATTGTGGCTGAGCTGACGACTGCCACTGCTGAGTGCCCCATCTGCCTATGGAGGCCAGTGCTTTGGCTCCAAGGGGTTTTTGATTATAACATAAAACTGGATATTTTTATTATGAATCAGGTTAGACAGTGGTCTGGTATCTAGAGAGATTGTGAACTTTTTTCCTTTAAGGAATGATTGGAGTAATCAGTTTTCATCCAGGAGCAGGGAAGGACTGTCTCCAAAAAAATAAATGCAAAAGGACAAAAATAAGGGGGGATAGTTCAGTGTAAATTTGCCTGGTATGCATGAGGCCCTAGGTTCCCTAGCCAAAAGAAGTAGGGGGGGATTGTTGTATGATTATATATGCCGTGAGTTAATGCTAACTGATACAGTGAGTACATACATAGGTACAACACTTATTACAACGTTACCATTTGGGGGCACGTACCCAAACAGTAAATATGCTTGGCAACAATAAACACCAAGTTTAGGATAGTGGCTACCTCTAGAAAGAGGATTGGGGTTAGAAAGAGGATCACAAAGAACTTATACAAATTTATAATATCTTTTTTTTTTTTGAAATCCTGAAGATTGAACCCAGAGATTTGTGCGAGCAAGCTCTACCACTAAGCTATTCTCCCAGCCCCAAAATTTATAACGTGTGACTTTTTATTTCCCATACTTTATAACAGAAACAACAGTTTGCATTTGTCAGTGTAAATTACCATGCACGCCAGTTGACATGTGCACCATCATGATGGGCTTTGATCACTTGGATGCAGTAGCCATCACAGCTTCGGATGTCACTCAGGTCTTCAGCTTCAGTCTCCTCTAAGGCTCGGGCCTGTCCTCTGAACTCAGCTAGTTCTAATACTTAAAAACAAAATTTTAAAAAAGTTTTTACAAAATACGGGAAAATTGCCTTTTCCTGCTAGCAAGTGTGTGTGTAGACCTCTAAATAAATGAACTTCCAGCCTAGAAGCAGCATATCACCGTGAGTGAAGTTCAGGGTCAAGCTAAAATTTCTCACAGTAAACATGCAAAGGCACAGGGGCTGGAGCGGTGGCTCAGCGGTTTCAGCGCTTACCTGGCAAGCACGAGGACCAGGGTTCAAACCCCAGCACCACGTCCACAGCTAAGTGTTGGAGCAACTAAGGCCATGTGGAAAACTAAATAAAGTTGTTATTACTCTTTCTCTGTCTCTCTCACTGTCCCTCTCTCTTAAAAAAAAAAAAAACATGCAAAGACAAAATGAGGGTGGCTGGGAAACTTCGGATCTCATTTCTTCACAGAGGAAAGTCCAGAGTAATTTCAGCCTCCATGGAACTCCATGGGTCCCATCCAGAACTTACAGATTCTGAGTTAGCAACTTGTTAAATGACAGCTATTCACAGCAAGATCTGCAATAATAGGCCAAATGGATCAAGGCTTCTGGTTCCTTTTTTTTTTTTTTTAAGAGAGAGACAGAGAAAGAATCAATTTTATTCAGTTTTTCATATGATTTTCGTTGCTCGGACACTTGATTATGTACATGGTACTGGGGTTTGAATTTGCGTCCCCCCCCCCCCCGCATGCCAGGCAAGCGCCATAACCACCGAGCTACCACTCCAGTCCAAGGCTTCTGATTCATATTTCAAAAAATACTATCAACGCAACTTCATAACAGATTTAAGTATTTTCAGTTGAAAGTATTTTCAGAACTGAAGTAAAAACAACTGAAAAATTCATAATTTCTATCACTTTGGGATACTCTGCAGGTGGTATTATTACCTTATTTGCTCTGAACCAATTTAATAACAAAATACCCAGAAAATGAACCATAATCATCACATCCATTAGCTTTCTGATAAATGGAGGATGAATGCTAATTAAGATGCTTAGCGGTGGCTCAGTGCTTGTTAAAGCTCTTGCCTGCCATGTGCAAAGACCTGGGTTCAAACTCCAGCACAACATACACAACTAAGTGTCAGAGAAACAAAAAACCAGATGAAAAAAAATTTTTTTAAATGATTCTCTCTCTCTCTCTCTCTGTCTCGCTCTTTCCCTCTTTCTTTAAAAAAAGTTTACATTTCACCAATGAAAAACCTGTACAAAGTGTTTTTTTTTTTATGCTTGGGATTGAACCCAGAGCCTCACATATACACTTAACCGCTGAGACATATCCCCAGCCCTTTTTATAGTTTTATTTTGAGACAGGATCTCACTAAGTTGTTTATTAGGACCTCACTAAATTGCTGAAGTTGGTTTTGGCCTCCAAGTTGCTGGGATCACCAGCATGTGCCACCACACCTTTAATGAAGAAACCTGGGCATGATGCCAGAGATTTTCAAGATGTCATAAATTTAAAATTTCACAGTTTTCTTCTGTTAACCCCAGTATTGACCCCTGAAGAGATGAATAATTTCTAGGTGTAACATAGAAATAATCATAACAATTACAACGCAATTCAATCTCTAAGTCTAGGAAATTTGGTACTTCAATAAAATTTTTAAATTAATCAATGTGTTTTTTCAGTTCAAGAAAACCATTACCTGTGTACAGATGAATCTGAATTGTATTCCAAGCATTGACCCACAAGAAAAAAGCGATTTCATTAACCTTTAGTCGAAAGTGAAATGGCTCATTTCTATGCTTCTCACAATGGTGCTCATACCTATGATACATTCACATGAAGAAAGGAAAGATACAATTGAAAACAATAAATGAGGGGCTGGAGCGGTGGCTCAGTGGTTATGGTGCTTGCCTTCCATGCACAAGTACGCAGGTTCAAACCCCAGCACCACGTACACAATGTGTCTGAGCAACGAAAGTACATGAAAAACTAAATAAAATTGATTCTGTCTCTCTCTCTCTCTTTCTCTTTCTGTCCCTCTCTCTTTCTTTAAAAAATAATAATAAATGAAATTTTGATATGGGGCATATTCTTAATCAAGGCAAGTATTTAGCATTGTGTAGGTCAGCTTTCCAAGCTTTCCATGACTATGACAAAACACAATAAAATCAACTAAATGGAGAAAAGGTTTACATTTTGGCTCGTGGTTTCCGAGGTTTCAGTCCATGGTCACTTGGCTCCATCCCTTTGGGCCTTTGGTGAGGTAGAACATGGCAGGAAGCAGGTGATGGAGCAGAGATGCTCAATTTATGGCCTCAGGAGAAGGCTGGGGGAGGGGAGCTAAAGACCTGATACAGTTCCAACGGCATGCTCCCAAGGACACACTCCCTTGCTTACAGTTTGAATGTGAGGTGTCCCCCAAAAGCGGACATGTGACAATTCAGGAAAGCTGAGGTGAGATGATTGAGTTATAAAGGCTTTAACCCAATCAGTGAGTTAATCCCCTTGACTCAACTGTAGGCTGGTAGGGTGTGGCTGGAGGAAGTGGGTCACTGGGGGGCGTGTCTTTGGTGTATATGTTCTGTATCTGGCTCTCTGCTCTTCTCTGCTTTCCAGTGTGATGCCTTGAGCTCTCGGGAGCCATGCCTGCCTTCTCTTTGAGTCCTGAAGAATGGAGCTAGCCTTCCACGAACTAAGACCTCCGAAACTCTGAGCCCTAAAATAAACTTTTCCTCCCAAAATTGTTTCCAACAGGTCCTTGGGTCACAGCAGCAAAAACAAACTGACTAAAATACCCTTCAACTAAGTCCCACTTCCTGCAGTTTCCACCCTCCTAATAGTACATTCAGCTAAGAATCCATCAATGGATTAATCCATTATTGAAGTTAGAGCTTCCCAAGATCTGCACCTCTGATTATTGCACATTAAGGACCAAGCCTTCAACACCTGAGCCTTTGAAGGACATTCTAGATCCAAATTATAACAACCATTTGCTTTGTCTATATTCAAACCTTTTCTTATGAATGTGTGTGTTTGTGTGTGTGTGTGTGTGTGTGTGTATACACACATACATATCGGGGGTAGGGAGGGATGTAGTGTTGCATAAAACAGTAAGAATTTTGAATTTTCAAAGACCGAGTTTGGACTTTCTATTTAGACCTAAGGACAATTCCCTGGAGTGAGTTATATGAACTAATAAACATGAAGACCTACCCAGCTCTTTAGACAATATGAGCTTTTAATCATAGATACTCATGAAATTCTTTTTTTTAATTGCTTTGGCTATTTTAGGTCCGTTGCCTTTCCTTATGGATTTTAATTTTTTTATTGAGTTTTTCACATGGCTTTCATTGCTCTGACATTTAGTCGTATACATGGGTGCTGGGGTTTGAACCAATGTACTTGCGCATGCCAGGCAAGGGCCATAACCACCGAGTCACCGCTCCAGCCCCCTATGAGATTCTTTATGGAAAGGTCTTTTTTTCCTTTGCTTGATTCTTCCCCACACTCCATTCTCTTTTTTTAATTGGTGCATTATAATTATACATGATAGTGTCTTTGCTTGACTCTTATCCAGAAAAGAGTCATTAGGAAAATCATTTTGCTCAATCTGCTAAATGCTATGTTGGCCACAAGTGTCTCAGAAGATTGATTTTTTTTTTTTTTGAGATGGGTGTCATGTTGCCCAGGCTGATCTCCAATTCATGATCTCAAATGATCCTCCCACTCAGCCCCCCAAGTAACAGAGACTACAGATGTGTGCTACCCTGCCCAGCTTAGATTTAAGTTTTCAAAAAAGGAAAATTCAGCCTTTATGCGTTCTACAACAAGCAAATGGGAAGATAATTTTTGTTTCTGAGGGGCTAGAATCTGAGGAGAAAAGATAAATTATTTCACATTTGTAAGGGAGATCCAAACCTGACCTTGGCCTCCACAGTTTTCCAACATATCAGTCACACACGTAGGTATTGGGTTTTCCCATTAATCAGAAAAACACTTAGAATTTATCAACCAATATCTTTCCTTATGAGGCTAAAACTAAACATTCTAAGAAGTCTTTTTGGTCTTCCTTACATACGCAAGGGTGCCTCTTATGTTCCTATCCTTAGTTGAAATTTTCATTCATTCAGAAAATCTGGCAGATTAAGCTTTGCATAACTAACACACTTCCAAAACTTAGGCCTTCAGTAGGTGAGACCAAGACTGTAACTTAATTGAGCTGTGAAAAACAGCTGTTAACCCACCAGACAAGAGCAACTATGACAGGAAAAGTGTAATGAAGGTCTTACCTTGTATTTGGAATGTATCTTTCTCTAGAAAATCTTACAATATTGTACAGAGATATACATATTGTCTTATATCCTTGGTGCTTAAAAAATTAGTTTCAATCTTATTCACATTTCTATAACTACCCACAAAAACCGTTCCTGTTTCTATTTCCTGTATCAATAATGGACATTGTGAAAGAAAATGTAGTAATTAAGACTTCCTAGAGTGGAATCAGGAGACTGAGAAGATCACATGCACACCTGCTAAAGGTTAAACCACAGACTGTTCCAGTAGACTTGGATAAACAACTGAAGTTGGTATCCTAGTTAACTAACCAATCAGAACAAGTTTTCAATTTAGAATTTCTGCCCAGTCAATGAACTGCCTCCAATAACAGATTTTTGTGGAAATCCCTTATTAAAAACTTCTGCCTCCGGGCTGGAGTGGTGGCTCAGCGGTTTCAGCGCTTTCCTGGCAAGCACAAGGACCCGGGTTCAAACCCCAGCACCACGTACACAACTAAGTGTTGGAGCAACTAAGGCCATGTGAAAAAATAAATAAAGTTGTTTCTCTCTCACTGTCCCTCTCTCTTAAAAAAAAAACTTCTCCACTTCCCTTACAGGAAAGTAGAGATGTCCTGATTCAGTATACCAGAATTGCAATTCTTTGCTTTCCAAATAAATATCCGAAATAAACACTATTTTCTTTTGCAACTGAACACAGTGTTTTGTCCCTTGGCAAGGATAAAGCCAACAAGCACTACCAGAAGAGGGTTTTATTACTTGCACAAGTAAGGAGAACCCTGGAGACAATTCCCAAAGAAGTGTCTCCCCAAATATAGGCAGCAAGGGAAATTTATCAGGGAGACATGCATATTGACAGAATTATAAGGGGATTATAATTAGCAATTTTAACTCTAAGTGAACTAGGAGAATGACTCAGCGTGACTCAGATTTTTTTTTTTTTTTTTTGCTGACTCCTGTGTTTTTCTCTGGAGGGCCTTCCCTGAAACAAAACTTGAGCAGGGTTTGGTGGTTGGCACGCACATATAACCCCAGCTACTCAGGATTGCAAGTTGCTGGACAATTTGAGGAGACCTTGTCTCATAAACTTAAAAAAAAAAAGTATAGTTCTGTGGTAGAGTACCC
>PVKS010010966.1:29801-58368 GCA_004027875.1 Aplodontia rufa
CCCTTGTCCCCCCCCCCCACCTGCTCCTTCCCAGTATATCTTTACAAATGCCTTAGGTTGTGTATCACTACACCTTTTCTGAGTTTAATACATGAGAGTTGACCACCTTTCTCAATGGCCAGGGTCTGGTTCCAGCCTCCACAGACAAGTGAAGACATTCGACCCTTGGTTCTCTGGGTTATGCTGATTTCACTCAGCATAATTTCTTCCACAGCCATCCATTTACCTTCGAAGGCTGCAACATAATTATTTCTAATTGCTGAGTAAAATTCCATGGTATATATGTACCACAGTTTTTGGATCCATTCATCCAGTGAGGGGCATCTGGGTTGTTTCCATAATTTAGCTATTGTAAATTGAGCTGCTATGAACATTGATTTTGCTGTTATCACTGTAATGTTCTGATTCTAAAACCCCTGAAAAAATATCCAGGAGTGGAATAGCAGGATCATATGGTGGGCTCATCCCTAGTTTTTTGAGGATTCTCCACAGTGCTTTCCAGAGGGGCTGTACCAGTGTTTGCAGTACTTTAAAGGGCAGCAACCCATACAGCCCACCCCCGCCCAGCATAGGAACTTGCCCCTGAAAAGTTCTTGCTTAGCATCTACGTCCACTCTCTTTCTCCCCAGTTAACACTGTCACTGTCTTCATTGAGAAACATCTGGAAATTGCATTGATCTTTTACTTTCTTCAACTTTGTAAGATCCAACTTTATCCTCATCAGCTTTAGACAGAGGCTTTTTCCTTCTTTTGCCATGATTGCCTACAAATTCTTCCCTGCAGTTCCATTTATCAACGTCAGACCTCCTCCTCCTGCTTTCATAACCTAGGTAATTCTTTTATACATGATCATTTTCATGATCATTTTCATTTTATGGTTATGTGCTTATGTCTAAAAAACTTGACAGTGAGTGCACATCAACCAGGTGCCCTGGTTTTTTCTCATCGTTGTACATAATGAAACATAAAGACATGTCATTTCTCCCACCCTCCTGAACTTCATAGTGCCACCTGACCAACAGTTCCAACAAAGTTTGTGCTGTTTCCCTCAGGTAACTCACTTTCTCTTGCTCTCTCTCTCTCTTTTTTCTCTCTTCTCTCTCCATATTTCTTCAAATACTTCTTTGCATAGTAGAAATATTTCTCTGAAAACTCATTTTATCTGCTGAATATTAGCAGGCATCAAGGATCTTAGAAACAAAAACGGTCTCCTCCCAGTGTTTTGGTCTTCCCTCTGCTTTTAGGCAAACACATATTTTTCTCACTTGATCGATAATGCAACCAAGACCCAGAGAAGTGTCTTGTTTAATGTTACACCTCTACTAAATAAGGAAGAAAAGCTGGACTCCAGCTGTCCAACAGAGTAGCAGTGAGAGACTGGAGAATGCAGCTAGCCCCAGAGAAGTCTGAGATATTGGTACATGTGTGAAGTTACCTGTGCTTATACTTAAATCTATAATACTTAAGGAATGTTAATAAAAACATTGAAAATGTCTGCAGTAATGAAAATTATGCAAGAATGGAATGCTGTGTAACAAACCACTCCAAAACATGCAACCTTGAAACAACATTTATTTTGCTCACAAATTTGCAATCTGGCCCGGGTTAAGCAGGGATAGCTTGTCTCTGCACACCTCCATGTTACCTGGAATATTTTGAAGTCTGAAAGGTAGAATCATCTGAAGGCTCAGTCAGCTCAGACATCTGTAGAATGGATTGCTGGGACTCCTGGGCTATAGCACTCTTTTTCTCTAACTCTGGAACTTCTTCACAGGGGCTCTCCACATGCAGCTCCAGGGTACTCAGACTTCTCCCCTCCAACCACCAACATCCTTTATTTTTTTTTTTAAGAGAGAAAGAATTACTTTTATTTTTCATCTGGTTTTTGTTTTTCCTCCGTTTAGTTGTATATGCGGTGCTGGGCATTGAACCCAGGTCTTTGCTCATGCAAGGCAAGCACTCTACCACTGAGCCACCTCTCCAGCCCATCCCCTCCAGCTCATAGCTCCCAAGTGGCTCAAGAAAAAGGAAGCCAGGTGGGGGCTGCCTTGCCTTTTATGGTAGTCACGGAGACTGTGCAGCCTCACTTCTGAGAAATTCTCCTGGTCAAAACAACTACAAAGGTTTTCCATATTTAAAACGCAAAAACAGGGCCGGGGGTATAGCTCACTAGTAGAGCACTTGCCTAGTATGTGTCAAGACCTGGGTTCAGTTCCTAGCACCATGAGGGGGAAAAAAGGCAAGAACATAGACCCTGCCCCCAACCTCTTGATGGAAGAGTGCCAATGTAAGAAGGGCTTGTGGAAGAGATCCATATCAGAGAAGCTATCTTCGGAAAATACAATTCATCCCAACTAAAAACTGCTGGATTATAAAATCATGGAAACATGGGGTTAAAAATGAACCTTTAAAAGACCATCTATTTGTCATTCACAAAACACATTCTGCAAGACACAGCTCAAATGTCCCTTTCTCTTAGAAATTCTTCTTTGAATTGTCCCTGCTTCCACATCCCCAGGTAAATACGCCTGCTCTCTCCCCTGATATATTCAATTGTAATGTTTATAATATGATTGTAATCAGGTAGCCACTATCAACTTGTTAATCAATCAACATTTTTTCTAGTTAATCAACAGACCAGGAAAATTCCAAGAGTCTTCACATTGATGGGGAAGAGAGACATTTAGGGAAGCCAGAAGTTATGCACAGGAAAAAAATAAGGAGGGAGGAGGAAGAAAGCATTAATTCAAAGAAACACTGACATTACACAAAGGAAAAAATATATAGTATGCTTGCTTTTTCCCTACATGTCAAAAAATCCAGTCACACAGCTGAAAATGGAAGCATTACCTAAAGCAGTGCTTCTGAAACCTCAGCTGGATATGAATCATCTGGAGGGTAAAGGGAAACGCCCAGAGTTGCTGATTCAGTGCGGAGCCTGAGAATCTGCGTTTCTTACAGGTGCCCGGTCTTGTACCACTAGCCTAAAGAACTAGATCGAAGAACCGTTAGCCTAAAGGTTTTAGGGGGGAAAAAACCAAGTCATAATCACAGCTGAGGACCTGGCAAAGACGGAGTCCGAAGCGCTGCGCGCCCCCTCCTGGCAGCCCTGGGTATGTCATCCAGGGCAGCCTCTGGCTGGGCTCTCCGGAGGTTGCGGAGTCCCCGCCCCTTGTGGGCGGGGCCAAGGAGGCTGCCAGTCTCTTTTCTCCAGGCCACGATTGGTTAGTGCCGCCCGTGCGCGGTGACGTTATGCCTGCGCCGGGAGTTTCTGAGAAGTGCGCGGGAGCTGTGAAGCTCCTTGGCTGGGTCCGGGAAAGGCCTGGAACTGTTCGTCCCCGGGCTTTCTGTTTCAAGGCGTTGCTTGGGAGAGTCCCAGCTGCATCCCCACGATCTTGGCGTCTTCCTGCTTCTCCGGAGTGTCCTGCTGCTGTGTTCCCGAGTGAGTATGCGAGTGTGTGTGTTGGGGATGGGTCCTGTATTGGTGACAAGGAGAAAGGGAGGAAGGTGCTCCCGGATTCGCTGGCGCTCCGGGGACGCCCCTCCGCCTCTCCACGCTCTGCCTTCAGCCTTTGGGATCAGTGACTATTAGGAATTGATCGATTCCCCGACATTTGTACGTGCGTGCGGTGAGTTAAGTGCTGGACCGAGGTCACAGGTTATACAGGTGATGATATACCCAGCACTTAGCAGTGCCAGGCACTGGAAGATGAGGGATTCTTATTTGAAATGAAATGAACACAGCCACGGAGGCAGAGGACTAACTGGGAAAACAAACGAATAATTATCATCTAGTGTGAAAGGTGCTTAATTCAAGGTGTGCACAGTGGAAGCAGTTATAAGGGGGATCTCTTTGAGAAACTGATACCTGACCTAAGACTTGAAGGAAGAAACAAAAATAAAAATTACCCTGAGTCCCCTATACCCTGCCAGTGGGCCCCTGTAACCCCAGTAAACTTTTCCCACCTTCAGATATTTAGTAGCCTATTGTTGTAAATGGAAAGCACCTTTCAGAGTATTGGTTCTTTTATTCTTATTAGAATTCCTGGTTTCAGAGAGGATGACAGAGGAACTGGGTCTAACGGAACAAGACTCTGATGGGTGTAGTGAAGAGGTGGTCCTAACCCCTGCAGAGCTCATTGAAAGGCTGGAGCAGGTAAGCATTCCAAATAGAAGCTCTTTGCTGCAATTTTAGCTTTTTAGATTAGGACAGCCTGTGCAAACGTCACTAATCAGAAAATGAGAAAATAGAATTCAGGGCTTATTTCAAGAGAACACGGACTGGATTTTACATTCTACACAAAAAAATAGAAATTAGGGGGGCATCCTCTTGTTAGGAAACTTCATAATAACAGGCTAAATCTTCAAGTGGGGTTAGTAAATGACAGCTTTGAGCAATATTTATAGAAAATTTCACAGAGCAAGGATCTACTTGGTGTTTGCAGTTACTACAGAGGTATACTGGAGACTTTTAAATTCTATTCCAATGTCCTTTTGAAATATCTCTTCTTTCCCTGAAGAAAGACCGAGTTAGCCAGACAATGCTGAAATACCTCTTTAAGGAAAAAAATGTCGTATTTTTTCTTTTCCTTCCATATATTTTCGTGAATCAGCTGCTCTGTATATTCACTGTTTAAAATAATTTATTTCTTCTTAGTTAAATACCAGTGATTTATTGAGTATTTTCTGTGCACTAGTAACTGTTAAGTTCTTTACAATAATCTCATGAGGCTCTGGTAGTTTAGGAATTCTCAATTTCTGGATTTAAATCCCTCCATGTCATTAATCTGTTATGTGACCTGAAGTTATACAGCTTGCCTCACGCCCTTTCCTTGACTATAAAATGGAGATGGTAATAGTGGCAACTTAAAGAGTTTAATATACGTAAAGTGCTTACATGTTGTCTGACCCATGCTAAGCACTCACTGAATGTTAGCTCTTGGTAATAGCGTTCCTTACCCTGTGTGGCAAGTATTGTTATCCCCATTTTACAGGTGTGGAAACTGAAGCACAGAGATGAAGTACTTTGCTCAAGGTCACACAGTGGGACCAGAGCTAAGATATGAACTCAGGTCTGTTTGACTCCAAAACATGGTAGGGATTGAACCTAAGGCCTTGTACATTCTAAGCACCTGCTCAACCATGGAGCTATGCCAGTGGTCCCAACATATGCTCTTAATTCTTAATCTTCATTCTTTCCTACCATATCTACTGCCATGAGTGATAAAACTGAAGGAAGTTGTTTTTTGTTTTGTTTTGTTTTGTGTTTTGTTGTTCCGACACTTCGTTGTTTATGCGGTATTGGGTTTTGAACCCAGGTCCTCGCGCATGCCAGGCAAGCACTCTAGCTCTGAGTCACCACTCCAACCCCCTCACTAACTCTTTCAGGTATATGTACCTAGAGAAAACTTCCATCTGTACTCCAGGAGATGCACATAACATTGCTTGCAATGATTAAAAATGAAAATAATCCGTATGTCCATCAACAAAAGTACTGATAAAAAAATCACATGTATTAATGTTTCCCCCTCAATTGTATCTCTATATACTTCTAAAAAAAAATCACATGTACACACACAGTGGGGAAAAAAGAGACAGTAGTAAAAGAGTAAAAAGAGCTTCTGCAGGGCTGGGTGTGTAGCTCAGCAGAAAAGTGCTTGCTAACATGCATAGGTACAATCTCCAGTAAATATATAAATAAATAAAATGATAAATAAATAAATGTTAATCAACTGGAAGTCTTAAAGAGCTCTGCAACAGCATGGATAACTCAGGAACATAACTTAGAACAGTAACAATAATAAACCACAAGGTGCAAGGGCTGGGGGTATACTCCAGTGGCAGAACACTTGCCTGGTGTTCATGATACCAGTGTTCCCTCTCCAGCACTGGGAGAAAAAAAAAGGGGGGGGGCAGGAGTGAAATACAGGTTGCACAAGAAACCTTTTTTGTAGTGTTGATGTGCTCACAAAACTGTGATTCAAGGCAGCGCTTGCTACCAGCACGTCACAGTATCGACTGTTTTCACCCTCAGACTGCCAGAGCCCCAGGCTGCTTGCTCTTTTTGGTGTCATTAGGGACTTCTTGGAAGACAGCCTGAGGACAGCAGGCTCCGACAGCGCAGCCACAGCTTGGCAGTGCATATGAGTTGGATCTTTGGCCTGATGTTCTCTTGCAGTGCCCCAAGTGCTGCCAGGGAGGTGATCTACCAGCTGAACAGCCGCTGCAACCAGAGAAAGGCACTGTTGCTGTGTAGCACAGTCTAAGGAGAAGCCTGATAGGGCTACTGATGAACACGGCCCCAGGAACATGTATGGCATACTGATGAATGCTTTTAAAAGGTGGTTTAAAAGGTATTGACTACAGTGCAGTTTCTTTTTTTAATGATTGTATTAGTTTGCTAGCATTGCATAATGGAATACCACAGATTGGGTGACTTAACCAACAGAAATCTATTGTCTGAACTCTGGATGCTGAGAATAAATACTAGCATGATTGGTTTTTTCTGAGACCTCTGTGCTAGGCTTGTAGATGTCTCTAGTGTCTTCACACGGTCTTCCCTTCTGTGTGTATCTGTAATAAAATTTCTTCTTACACGGACACCAGTCTAATTAGATTAGGACCCATCCTAATAACCTCATTTTAACATAATTATTTTTTTAAAAGACACTGTCTCTAGTCACATTCTGATACTAGGAGTTAGGACTTCAACATATGGACTTTGTTTCTGATGGGTTTGCTTGTTTAGGGGGTCAAACCCAAGGTCTCATGCATACTAGGCAAGAGCTTTACCAGGAGCTGCACTCCAGACACCATGTGATTTTCGGAGGGGGACACAATTCAGCTTATAACAGTGATAAACAGACTGTCTTTAAAAATTCTGCTCAGGGGACTAGAGCGGTGGCTCGGCGGTTATGACACTTGCCTGGCATGCGGGTGAGTACACAAGTTCAAACTCCAGCAGCATGTACACAATGAAGTGTCCGAGGAATGAAAGTCACATGAAAAACTAAATAAAAATTGCTTCTCTCGTTCTGTCTCTCACTGTCCCCTCTTTCTTTAAAAAAAAAAAAAAATTTCTGCTCAGGGCTGTGTGTGTAGCTCAGTGATAGAGCACTTGCCTAGCATACATGAGGCCCTGGATTTGATTCCCATCACCAGAAAAAAAAATTTTTTTTTTTGGTCAGGAACCAGATTATAGCCATTTCATGCATAGAACCTGATTATTTTTTAAAAGACCAGAAATTTAAACACAAGTTTTTCTCTACAAATTTTGGAAACATTTTATTTGAAAGTTTTATACTAATAGAAAAATTTCCCTAATGATGTTATTATCACAATTTCACAGTATAAATGAAAGATCTACCCAAATCCACTTTATTTTACCCCAGTGTGCCATATGAGGATTATCGTTTTCTTCAAATGTCCTATCATGAAAAGGCTAGAAACCATAAGGAAAACTAAATATCAGATGACAGTTGCCTTCTTTTTTCTTTATTTTATTGAGGAGTTGTGTTGTTGTACAATCATAAATGCATATGTAGTATAAATATGATATGCCCCTGATCCTAATCCAGAATCACCCCCACATGACTCACATCCCAGTCTCTTGACACTTCTGTATTTCCCCCATAACAGATATAAATGTATATACATATATATATACATATATTTATATATGTAAAAGATTGTACGTGTTCCATAATTATATGATTGCATAAATATTATTTGGCTTTTCGGGAGAGTAAAGAGTAAGCGACATTGTTGATCCTCCCCGCCAGATCCCTCCTTATAATCCCTCTCTCTCCCTTCCCTCCTGTCTCTTCCCTTCTACCCTCTTACATATCTGTGGTTCCCCCAGATTATGTGTTGCTTTGACTTTGGAGAGTCTAGTACATGAGCTTCACCTTTCACCCAAGCCTGGGTTTTGCTCTAGCCTCTGCAAATGAGGGAAAACATTTGACCCTTGATCCTCTGGGTTTGATTAATTTTACTCAGCAAAATTGCTTCCATTGCCATCCATTTACCTTCGTAGGCCGTAATATCGTCGTTTCTAATTGCAGAGTAGAACTCCATAGTATATATATACCACAACTTTTTTGGATCCATTCATCCAGTGAGGGGCATCCGGGTTGGTTCCATAATTTAGCTATTGTAAATTGAGCTGCTGTGAATATTGATCTCGCTCTGTCATTATAATGTGCTGATTCTAGCTCTTCCAGGAAAATATCCAAAAGAGGATAGCTGAGTCATACGGTGGATCCAACCCTAGTTTTTTGAGGAATCTCCACACTGCTTTCCAGAGCTGCTGCATCAGTCTGCAGTTCCACCAACAGTGTGCTAGTGTTCCTATCTCCACACAACCCCTCCAGCATCTGTTACTGTTTATATTCTTCATCTTTGCCTGTCTGACTGGAGTGAGATGAAATCTTAATGTAGTTTTGATTGGCATTTCTCTGATTACTAGTGATTTAGAACACTTTCTCATGTATCATTGGCCTGCTCAATTTCCTCTGTTAAGAAGTTTCTGTTTATCTCTTTGGGTCCATTTATTTGTTGGATTGTTTGTATTTTTGATATTAAGTTTTTTGAGTTTTTTGTAAATTTTAGTTATTAGTCCCCTGTTGGAGGAATCATAAGCCATGATTGTCTCCCATTCTGTAGGTTCTCTCTGGATGGTTTTGACTAATTCCTTGGCTGAGCAAAAACTTTCTAGTTTAATAGCATTCCCACTCATTGATTTTTTTTTTTTTAAGAGAGAGGCACAGTAAGAGAGAGAAACAATTTTTATTTAGTTTTTCATGTGGCCTTCATTGTGTATGTGCTGGGGTTCGAACTTACGTTCTCACACTTGCTGGGCAAGCATCGTAACCGCTGAGCCACCACTCCAGCCCTCACTCATTGATTCTTAACTTTAATTCTTTCATTTTGGGAGTCTTATTGAGAAAGTTGTTGCCTACTCCCAAATGCTGGAGTGTTAGTCCTAACTTTTCTTCTAGCAGTTGTATGATGGCTGGTTTAATTCCTAGTTTCCTTGATCCGTTTCGATTTTATTTTAGTGTGAGGTGAGTGATAAGGATCTAATTTCAACTTTTGGCAAGTGGCAGTCCAGTTTGTCCAGCACCATTTGTTGAATAGGCTGTCATTTCTCCCATGTTATATTTTGACCCCCTTTGTCAAAGATCAGATGCTTAAAGATTTGTGGGTTTGTCTCAGAGTCTTCTATTTCATTGGTCTTCATGTCTGTTTTGATCCTATTACCATGCTGTTTTTGTTACTACAGCTTTATAATATAATTTTAGATCTGGTATTACAAAAACATCTGTTTTGGCAATTCTGGGTTTCTTGTTGTCCCAAATGAATTTGAGAATTGCTTTTTCTGTATCTGTAAAGAATGACATTGGTATCTTGATGGGGATTGCATTGAATCTATGTAGCACTTTTGGCAGAATGGCCATTGTAATTATATTAATTCTGCCTAACCAAGAACATGGAATGTCTTGCCATCTTCACCGGTCTTCTTCAATTTCTTTCTTTAGTGTTTGATAATTTATATTGTAGAGGTCTTTTTACTTCCCTTGTTAGATTAATTCCCAAATATTTTATTCTTTTTGAGGATATTGGGAATGGGACCAATTTCCTGGTTTCTTCTTCTCCCCTATTGTTGTTAGCGTATAGGAAAGCTGTTGATTTATGGGTGTTGTTCTTGTAGCCTGCCACTTTGCTAAACCTATTTATAGGCTCAAGCAGTTTTCTGATGGAGTTTTTTGGGTCTTCCACATATAGGATCATGTCATCAGCAAAAAGGAATAGTTTTTCTTCTTCCTATACTTATCCCTTTGATTTCCTTCTCTTACCTGATTGCTCCAGCTAGGGTCTCCAGGACTGTGTTGAATAAAAGCGGAGACAGCTGGCAGCCTTGTCTTGTTCCCAAGTTCAGTGGAAATGCTTTCATCCTTTCTCCATTTAGTAGTATACTAGATGAGGGTTTGGCATATATGGTCTTTTCATAGTAAAGGCTATGTTCCTTTGATCCCTATCTTCTCCAGAGTTTTGATCATAAGTAGGTGCTGGATTTTATCGAAGTCCTTCTCTGCATGTATAGAGATGATCATATGGTTTTTGTCCTTAATTCTGTTTAAGTGATGAATCACATTTATTGATTTGCATATGTTGAACCAGCCTTGCAGCCCTGGAATGAAGCCCACTTGATTGTGATGAATTATCTTCTTAATGTGTGTTCTTTTCTTTTACTTAAAGAGAGAGGGACAGTGAGAGAGAGAAAGAGAGACAAAATTAGCTTTATTTAGTTTTTCATGTGGCTTTCATTGCTCTGACACTCCATTGTGTACGTGGTATTGGGGTTTGAACCCGTGCACTCACGCATGCCGGGCAAGCACCATAACCGCTGAGCCACCGCTGCAACCTTTCTTAACATGTTTTTTAATGCAGTTTGCTAGAACTTAATATTAAGGATTTTTATGTGTGTGTTCATCAGAGATATTGGTCTGTACCTTTTCTTAATATGTCTTTGAGAGGTTTTGGTATTGGGTTATGGTTGCCTCATAAAAAGTGTTTGGGAGAGTTCCCTCCTTTTTAATTTCTTGGAATGGCTTAATAAGGAGAGGTGTTAGCTACTCCTTATAGGTGTGGTAAAATTCAGCGGGGAATCCATCAGGTCCTGGGGGCCTGATGGAAGGCTTTTAATTGCTATATTGATTTTAGTGCCTGTAATTAAGCTTTCAGTATCATCATGCGAGATGACAGTTACCTTTGAGAAGGTAAACATCACACACAAGGACTTTTAAAATAATGACACTATTCTTTAATGAAGCTGTACAGATATTTTATACCATTTTTCTTTGCATGTAATTTTTTGGGGGGATTCAACTGAGGAGCACTTAACCACTGAGCCACATCCTGAGAGAGAGAGAGAGAGAGGATGTGATAATTTTCTTTTTCATCTGGTTATTGTTTTTCTTCCACTCAATTATGTATATTGCGCTGGAGATTAAACCCGGGTCCTTATGCATGCTAGGCAAGCACTCTGCTGCTGAGTCACCTTTCCAGGCCTTCATTTTTTATTTTGAGACAGGGTCTCCCTAAATAGCTTTGGGCCTCACTGAGTTACTGAGACTGGCTTTGAACCCATGATCCTGTCTCAGCCTCCCAAGCCACTAGGATTATGAGCATGTGCCACCATGCCTAGCTTATATTTTATATTTTTTGCCTAGTCAGTATTTAATCAAATCTATTAAAAAGAAAAACTCCTTTTGATAAGTCCTCCAGAAAATTTAACGTTTTTCTCATTCTTATGCAGATTGTTTTTCTGGTTGATTTATATAGCTGTAGTCCTTGGGAGTGTAGCACAGTGTTAATGTATTTGTTTCAAATGCACAAGGCCCTGGGTTCAGTCCTCAGCATGCACACACATACACACAGGCGCACACACACAAATTTTATAGCTACAAAACTATTACAGAAGCGCAAGCACTTGTAAAGAAAATTTGTGACTAGCAATACCCAGTACATGATGATGTGTAATAATGATGATACTGGGCGAAGCAGAGACTCAAGGACATCAGAAAAAATTGGTCGAGTTTGGTTGGCATGTAATTCTGAGCAATGCTAAACCTCAGTTTCCTGTAATTGAAAGATAAGTATAGCTTTCCTTAGTCACTTTCTTGGTAATCTGTAAAATGTATGAAGCAGTTGGGCCTGAGTCATAAATTAGACATTTAACCTCATGCTCCAAAACCTTAATAGATGATTTATCCATTTCTGTTGTGATACTTTATACTTTGGAGCTATTATTACTGTATCATTTCCTCTCAGATATTATGATGATGAGTGAAAAGTTTAAAGTTCTCAGAGCTTGAGGAATGAAGAGCTGTGTAGATTCGCATAGGTTACTTATCTCTCAAGATAGAGAAGGTGACAGTGCCCCCTGGTGGGAGAAGTAGCCGCAAAGTAGAACCCTGTTAAGTGTTATGAAGCTATTTGGTAATAGATTCCACTGGAAAATCATAGTGTTTCTCTCAGTAAAACTTACACTGACAGGTGAAGTAGACAGTGTGGTTTTTTTTAATGTTGGTTTCATAAAAGGTTGTGAACACAGCTTCCCCACTAAAAGAAAACTTAGAAGAACCATCATGAAACATATTTTGTCTTCGGAGCATTCCTGATATTTCCAACTGGTACATAAACAGCTGTCTTTGTTATGTGATGTCTGCGAACTGACCCACTGGATCATTTTGCTCCATTGTAAATGACTCACATTTCTTGACATTGTTTTTTAGGCTTGGATGAATGAAAAGTTTGCCCCTGAGCTGCTGGAAAGCAAGTCTGAAATTGTAGAGTGTGTCATAGAACAACTAGATCACATGGTAAGAGTTGCTTGTCTCTGGGTTACTAAAGATAAGAAAGTGAAAGATTGGGGTCTGATTAAAAAAAACTTATTTTGTTTGATTCAAGCCAGTACTTTAAAATAATAATAATAGTAATTTACAAAGCATGAGATTTCCTGACTGCTTCTCATGAAAAATCTAAAGACCTGCCATCACTGACCCCACATTTCTACATGAGAAGAGTTGACCAGAGCAGGCTGTCACTCACTTCCATCAGGCTCTCCTGTTGCCCACAGTCGCTGACTACCCTCCTTCCTCATATCCTTTATCTGCCTGGTCTCTACACCCATTTGAGTTTGTGCCACTTGACTTAGGCGATCTGGGTTTAAATGTAATCAACTTTAGAGTAGCTTTAAAATATGAATATTCTACAGTTTCTCCAATAGTGTCTATACTGCTTTATAGACCCTTTAAACATTCCTTCTGTATGCTGTAAAATTTCCTTTGTGATTATATTGGAGTTCAGGGCCCTTGTAGCTGACCATATTCAGATTCTATTCAAATGGTCACTTTCTAAAACTAAGTATTGTTTGAACTTTTTACATCAAGACCATGTCACATTATTTGTATAATTAAAATTTATGTACAAGATCCTAGGTTCAATCACTATCACCCCTCAAAAAAAAATTGAAAATGAGAACTCATGTATCTGTTTTCCTATGTCTGAAACAATCTTTGAGTCCTCAACTTTGCCAGTGCTGATGGTTCTTAGTCTTTGAGCACTGTTTTTAATAAACTTTAGTTTCTACTTCAACAGGAAGAAAATCTCAAGAGAGCCAAAAAGGGGGATCTGAAGGTCAGTATCCATCGAATGGAGATGGAGAGGATCCGCTATGTCCTCAGCAGCTATTTGCGGTGTCGGCTCATGAAGGTTTGACATAGAGATACCTGTAGGCATTAAGGCAGTGAAGTTTATAATATAGACCAGATGTCCTGGGGAGAATTAGAACAGGACCTGGGAGGGTCCAGGGCCTAAAGATACTGCTTAGAGCCTAACATCAGTAGCCAAAGAATAAGGTGGGCAAAGATTATTATGGGAAGTATAGCTGAAGCATAGGTTGTACAACCCGGGAATACCATACATACTTTTACTATTACTTGTATGTGGATAGTGCCCCATTGGGTTCCAGTGAGGCAGTACTGATGGTAGTTGTTAGCATTGGTTGAATAGGAAGTTCTGACTAGGGAAAAGTTGTTATTTTGTTTTTATTGGTGCTTAATAGTTGTACATAATGATGGGATTTGTTGTCACATATTCATAAATGCACAGGATATAGCAATATAAGTTGGCCAACATCCCCCTATCCTGCACTTTCCCACCTCCCTCTTCCTGTCCCCTAGACCCTGTGCCTCTCTTTTGGGGGTTTATATTTATTCTAATATACCCAAGTGTAGTTACATAATTCTTATACCTATGAAGAACATTTTTTTATATATGTGACAGTAGTGTATACAGGGGCATACTTACAAAAGCTTGGCATGTACCTTGTTTTAACTCAGTTCCAGCTTTTCCCCTTCTCCTCTCTTCCTCTCACCACCTGTTCTTTTGTTTTTGTTTTTTTTTTAAATAGGGACAGTGAGAGAGAGAATCAATTTTTCATTTAGTTTTTCATGTAGCTTTCAGTGCTCCAAGACTTTGTTGTTTTACCCCCTGTTCTTTTTAGGTAGATTTGATGATAAAATGTTAACATTTTTATAAAAAAATGCAGTGTAACTTATTCTAATTCAGCCCCCTGTATTCCCCCCACCCCCCACCTTTCTGTTCCCTGTACTGGTCTTTCTGTTATTCACTAAATAGCTTCTTTTTTTTTTTTTAGAGACTCATTGATATACATATTGATGAGATGAGCAAGTTGAGTCTGATTCCTTCCATCAACTTTCATTCCTCCTTCCTCCATTTCCTTCCCCTTTGACTATTTCTCTATTCTTTTCCTTATTTTGGGTTAGCTTCTACATATCGGGGAGAACATTCGACCTTTGATTTTTTTTGAGACCAGCTGTTTTCACTTTGAATGATACCCTCCAGTTTAATCCATTTGCCAGCAAATGACATAATATCATTCTTCCTTACAGCTGAGTCATACTCCATTGTGTGTACATGCCACTATTTCTTTATCCATTCATCAGTTAAAGGGCACCTTGGTGTCCTCCGTAGCTTAGCTATTATGAGTTGAGCTTCTATGAGCACTGATGTGGCTGCATCACTGTAGTATGCTGATTTTAGGTCCTTTGCCTATATACCAAGGAATGGGAGAGCTGGGCCGAATGGTGGATCCATTCCTTGTTTTTTGAGGAATCTCCAAAATGATGGAAAACTAGATTTAAAAATTGTTTTGCATCTGTTAAATGGACAGTGTGCTAATGGACCATTGACATTCTACTAAAACTCTATGGTCATCTAATTTATAAAAATGAACTTATGAAACATTATTATTTTGTATCATGTCTTTTTCTTTCTTTCTTTTTTTTTTTTTTAGGAAAGAGAGAGTAAAAGAAACTCAATTTTTATTTTTTCATCTGGATTTTGCTTTTCCTTCACTTAGTTGTGTATATGGTGTTGAAATCAAACCCAGCTCCTTGCACATGCTAGGAAAGCACCCTACCACTCTACCACTGAACCACCTTTCTAGTTCCTATGATGTCTTTTTTAACCCTTGAAAATTATTTTAGCTGGGTACAATAGTACACACCTATCATCCCAGCAGCAGGGGAGGCTAAAGCAGGAGGATCACAATCAGAGCCTGCCTCAGAAACTTAGTGAGGCCCTAAGCAATTTAGCAAGATCCTGTCTCAAAATGAAAAATAAAGAATGGATTGATGATGTGACTCAGTGGTAAAGCGTGTTCCTGGGTTCAATCTCAAATACAAAAAAAAAAAATTTCTTACTTTCTTGTGCTTTCTTCTTGTTTCCATTTATCCCCCTATATAAATGAAATATATTCTCTCTTCTACATGTGAATGCTTCAGATATCTAAAGAGAGCCCACAAATCTCATCCAAGTCTTCTCTTAAACAGTTCAGCCATTTGATTCTGTTTATTCTTATGTTTTCTTCTCTAAAAAGGTTCTTGTTTCTCCAGTTGTACCACCTAGAACCAAATATAATATCCCAGTTGACATTTGGCCCCTTTTGTGAAGTAGGATGATCCCGTGCATCACTCTGGACATGGAACTGACAGTAGGGCCACTCATTGTCACATTAGCATGTTTGACAGACGTTTTGCCAAGCTCATTCCACGCTCGCTTTGACCCCTTCTGAAGCATTTAAGTTATAATTACCCCAGCCAGTCACCATCCCGTCTTTGAATGGCTTGGGTTTTGACCCCTAAATGTAAGGCCTTAGTACTTATCCCTCTTAAACTTCACCTTATTCATACAGGCAGTTTTCCTGGTCTGTTTATACTGACCTTGTCACCTAATATATTAGCTGTCTCTTAACACTTTATGTCATCAGCAATTTTGGAATGTATGTCAGTAAAAAATATCTGATTCATTAATAGGACTGAGGCAATGATAAGAGTATTTCACCAGAGATTTCCCTGCAGACTGATATCTATCCACTGAACCAGTATTCTTTACCAACCATTTGTGAACCTCCCAATTTATACTGTCTCAGCCCCAGGTTTACAATTTATCTATAAGAGTCTCACAAAGAGATTATCAAATGCTTTTAAAAAGTAGAGGCACGGGTATACACCTGTAATCCCAACAACTTGGAAGGCTGAGGCAGGAGGATCAAATTCAAAGCCAGCCTCAGCAACTTAGTGAGACCCTGTCTCAAAAAATAAAAAGGGATGGGGATGTAGCTTAGTGATAGCCCCTGGGTTCAATCCCTAGTACTGCAAGTATGGATGGATGGGCAGGCAGGTAGGCAGGCAGGGCCGATGGATGGATGGATGGATGGATGGGTGAGCAGGCAGGCAAGCAGGCAGCGTAGGCAGACAAACCTCCACATACCCAATACCAGGCCACTTACCCCCCCCCCCCATTTTGGTCAGGTAAATCCTATTTATGGTTTTTGTTTTGTTTTGTTTTAGTACCAGGGATTGAACTCAGGGTCACTTAACCATTTAGCCACAACCCCAGCCCTTTTTTTATATTTTATTTTGACATGGGGTCTCACAAAGTTGCTCAGGGCCTCGCCACGTTGCTGAGGCTGGCTTTGAACTTGAGATCTTCCTGCCTCAGCCTCCTGAGTCCCTGGGATTGCAGACTTGTACCACCATGCCTGGCAAAATCCTCTTCATGTTAACTGCATCCTTTGCCTTCATAAGCCATCTTTTAAAATTAGCCATTCTAGGGCTGGTGATGTAGCTCAGTGGTAAAGCACTTGCCTAGTATATGTGAGACTCAAGACAAGTCTCTCTCAAATCATCCATTTTAATGTAGTGCTGTTTATCACGGAGAAGGCCACTAGTCCATATTTGAAGATGTACCACCTTCTTTCCACTTTTGAAAAATCAGGAAATTTTCCTATCTCCAAACTTTCACAGCACCTTCTGACTTTAGTAATTCCTCTAAGATAATGAAACTACACATATTCTTAGAACACTAAGTGATGAGGTAGGAATTTACATGTAACAGAAGAGGCTTCATAAACATAAGCTCCATACAGATGTTAATTTATCCCAGAACATAAATGACCCACACCAAAAGACCTTTATAGTCCTTTAAAGACAGAAAGTGCTGCTTTCTCTTGGTCTTCAGTTCCTGCTTACCATTATCATTTCCCTGCTTTCAAAGAACATTTTCTTTGACAAAAACAACAGCATTGATTCCAAACTGTAGGCCACTCCCTTCCTGATTCCTGAATGTACACCATTTTGTAGCTTTTAGCTTTTTGATTTGTTTGGTTGTGAGTTGTTTATTAGTTTTTCTTAACATTTTTTCCAAGCCTCATCTCATTTCTCGTTTTAATCTTATGTCTGCTTGCGTATTCTGTATACATCTTTCTAGCATTTGTGTATATTTTAGCTCATAGAAGAATACCCTGTATGGCTACCTAAAAATGTTAAATGATATCCCTTTTCTTCTTTTACATTATTTGCAATTGTATTTTCAAGTGTTCTTTCATGAAAGCCTCCCATCGCTCTTTAACCGCCTTTCTTTTTCGAGTCTTTATCTTGTCTCTGAATTCTTAGAAACCTTCCTTCTTGAAGTTCAGCGTGTAGGTCATAAGTTAGAAGTCTTAACCATGAGGACATACATTTTGTCAGATTTCAGTTTTCCTTTTCCTTGTCGGTGCTGGGGTTTGAACCCAGGGCCTGGCCAAGCCAGGTAAGCACTTTACCCCACGCTGCATCCGCAGCCCCTTGTCAGCTGTTAGATTATCCTCAGCTTCTTTCAGCAAGCAGGTGTGTTTGACACTTGAATCTTGACACGGGTTTTCATGGTTTTTGTTTATCCTCACAGATAGAGAAGTTTTTCCCTCACATCCTTGAGAAGGAGAAAATGCGACCTGAAGGGGAGTCTTCCAGCCTTTCTCCAGAGGAGTTTGCTTTTGCCAAAGAGTGAGTGAATAGGAAGTATGAAACTGCCCCTGTCCTTAGCTTGAGAGCACAAGTTTTGGTGGCTATCCCCGTGGAGCCTGTCCTAGAATGTCATCCATTGTTGTCTGTCTGATGGCCACGGTGGCTCCTACCAGTTGTGTGTGACGCAGCAATTTGAACTTATGTATTTCAGGTACATGGCTCACACAGAGACCTATCTTAAGAATGTTGCCTTAAAGCACATGCCTCCAAACTTACAGAAGGTGGACCTCTTAAGGGCAGGTAAGCAAAACCCTGTCTTTCACCATCATTTACATCCCTTATAATCTTCGGGTGACTGAGAGTAGGATCTTTGTCTTCACTCTTTTTTCACAAAGTTGAAAAGTGAGTATATAGATAAGCAGCAAAGAGGAGAAAGGGGAAACAAAAGTAACATAATTAAAAGCAGATTCAAAGGTGGTTGTTTCAGCATTACTTTTGTATTCTTTGGTTTAGACTCTTAGGTCTGCCTTTCTAGATGTAGGCTCACTCACATTCCCAGCCATCCATCTCTTCAGTAGCCATCTTTAGAGTGTGGACTCTTCTGAGCACTGGCAATACCCAGGTCACATCAATATCACCTCCCCTTGAGGCTGCAGTCTTTTCCTTACAAATTCCAGAATGTGCTGTGACTCTCTAAGAAAAGGGGAAGATTTAAAGAGGAGGCTAGGAAAACTTAGTGTGTTTCTTCGTTGCCTCTAGTAAGGGCTCCTTATTCCTTGTGAGAGGTTTCTCTAGGCATGGAATGGGCAGCAGGACTGAGTGTGGGGGAAAGGAAAGCATCCAGGGGAAAGGTGGCTTGGCCAAACTTCTGCTCCAAGAACTTCTCACACTGGCCTCTAAAGTCTGCAGATCTAAGGCAAAGGAGTTAGGAACACAACCTTGGATCAGTCAGCTAGGCACCTTTGGTGTGCAGGTGAAATCCGTATTCCTCAGTCTTTCCTAATCTGCCATATCTGAGCAGGACCTTGTCCGGCAGAATTTCTAGAACCAATAAACAGTTCTCCAGGAGACTGTAACCCACCTTGTTCACTTAGCTTAGCTTGGTGTACCACAACTACAAGCCAGGTAGACCCTGGAAATATCTCTCTTCTTTGACCTAACCTGGGTGCTGCACTGGGAGCTCTGTGGCGGTGGAATAGTATCTTAGTCTAGTTGAGTTATTGACAGTTCTAGAAGCTGGGAAATCCAAAATCAAGGCACCAGCAGATTCAGCGCCTGGTGAGAACTTGTCCTTTATCATGTCACCTTCTACGTGTCCTCACAAGAAACAAGTTTGTTTGTTTTGTTTTTAAAGCACTGGGGATCAAACCCAGAATCTCTCTACTCAAGAGCAGAGAGCAAGTGCTGTACTCTGAGCACAACCAGCCCTCCCTCATGCCTCATTTATAAAGTTGCTAATATAGGCCTGGGGATGTAGCTCAGTAGAGTACTTGCCTAACAAGCACAAGGCCCTGGATTCAATACCCAGCTCTGAAAAAATAAAGTCACTAATATTTTCTATGTCCTAATCTCCTGTTTTTATAAAGGCCCCAATCAGACTGAATTAGGGTCTACAGTAAGGGCATCATTTAAACTTAATTACTTCCTTAAAGGCCCTGTCTCCAAACAGTCCCATTCAGAAGTATTGGGAGTTAGAGCTGCCAGATGTTAATTGGGGAGGACAATTTAGTCCAAACCCATACCTGGTTTGTAGAACCAGGTATTTTGCTGAGCTTCACTGAGAGAAACAAAAGGCCCAGTGCATTTCCACTTACCTTCTTGGTCAGTCACTGTTGTCTGTACCTGAGAAGAACAGGAGTAGTCCAAAGATAATATGCCCAGTCATCTCCCAGTGCCATCTCATCCAGTTGATCATATCTGCTAAGGGACTGCTGGTGGGCGTACATGAGTATGTGTATGAATTCCTGGAACTGAATCCAGCCATTGACCCAGCACTTCTACGTCACACTGGTCGACACTTCTTAAGATACACATTGCTTATGTTGGATCCCTTCCAAGGACAAAAGCCAGACTCTTGGAATTGGAGGCTGCATGGCAGAACTAGCCTGCTCTGATAAAGTCAGGGTCTTCCTTAATTAGTCTCCCTAAGGCCTCTGGAACATCTAGACAGGTTAGGGATAGGCTTTTTGAAACCCATGTTGGGTTTCTGAAATCACAAACTACCCAGTGTGACCAAATTAACTCTGATGAAATTGGAGCTGCTTTAATAGGCCCAGAGTTTGGGAGCAGCCCTGACCCTCTTATACCTTTGAAGCTAGTTACTTTGAATCTCTTCCTGTAGGTAAGGGAGTCAAGGGCAATAGGAAACCTGAGCAGGTCCCTTAGAGGGAACTATCCAGTAGGCTCTCTGGACCGTACAGTTGATAGAGTCCTCTAGGTACAAATGGAACTCCAGAAGATGTGGTGCTATAGTGGATCAGCCCACCGTGGGGCACTTACTGGAAATGTTGGCTGGTGGTAGTACTAGAATAGTGGCAGCTGTTTCTTAGCCTGTGGTTGATCAGTGAGAGACCAGTGAAGACCTGTGTTCCTTGGTCTAGCATTCAAGACTCACCATATGACCTAAGTCTTCTAACCTCTTCTTTACATCCTTCTTCCTAAAACTTCATGAATATTCCTTCCTCAGACCTTATTACATCCCACAATCCAAAAATAATAAGTGGATAAATCTGGAAATAAAAAGTCCCAAGTTTTAAATTGTGTGCCTTTCTGACTAGCATGATGAAATCTCACTTATCAGATCAATGTCACACATAGTGCTTCTGTTCCAGTAGTCCTTATACAGCAGCCTAACACTCCCTCTCAGTGCCTAAGTTTTTCACCTCACTTCATCTCGTCACAGAGGCATTGTGTCATCTCACATCATCACAACAATAAGGATGACTACAATAGAATCAGATTTTGAAGCTGGATGTAATAGCACACCCTGTAATCCCAGTGACTTGGGAGGCTGGGGCAGGGGGACTGGAAGTTTGAAGCCAATATGGGCAACTCAGCAAGACCCTGTCTCAAATTAAACTAAAAGGGGAGGGGATGTAGCTGAATGATAAAGCCTGAGTTCAATCCCCAGTACCACCCGAAAAGAAAAAGAAAAATATATATATTTTGAGAGAGAGAGACCACATTTACATAATTTTAATTACAGTGTAATTGCTCTTGTATTATTGTTAATCTCTTACTGTGCCAAATTTGTAAATTAAACTTTATTGTAGGTGTACAGAAGAAACATAGGGTTTAGTACTACCTGCAGGTGCAGACATCTGCTGGAGGCCTTAGAATGCATCCCTTTTGGATTAGGGGAACTACCATGAAGAATTCTCTACACATTGTAGGTGCTATTTACTGAACGAGTGGTTGCTATAAGGAGCCAGATCTCTCCTTGTGTCACCCTCCCACAGTACTTTACAGCAGAGAATCCTTGGTATTCAGTACTCTAACCCCAGTGACTTTTCCAGTATTGACCTTGTGAACTGCACATTTTCTGATTACATTATTGTTTTTCTGACAGTTCCCAAACCAGACCTAGATTCATATGTGTTTTTGAGAGTTAAAGAACGACAAGAAAACATACTGGTAGAACCAGAAACGGATGAGCAGAGGTGAGTGATGAGTCCATCTCAGTGGGAAGTATTTCTTCAGCAGAGAACCAGCCTAAGCTCTGCAGATAAAATTTTTTCCCTTCTTTTTCAGGGACTATGTAATTGACTTGGAAGAGGGCTCACAGCACTTGATCCGATATAAAACCATCGCACCTCTTGTTGCTTCTGGAGCAGTGCAACTGATTTAAAAATGAGAATGAAAACAATCACAGGAAATAGAAACCCTTCGTGTCACTTCGTATCTAAGAACAATATTGAAATAGTTCTCCACGCAGCAGACTTCTCGGCAGTGCTGTGGATCACTTGGGCCTTGAAAAGAAGTCAAGGCATAATTCCTAATATTGCCCTAACATCACGCTCACCTGCTGCCGTTTTAGCCAGTGTCAGCAGATGGGGCCGTTGCTCTGCTTATTCTGCAAACTAGACAAATAAATATGCTGCCACTTTGTGCACCTTTTCTCTTTGTGGCCAATTTTTGTCCATATCTTGTTCATAAGAAGGTATCACTGCCTATGATCAGAGGGCTGTGTTTAGTCCTAATTTGATGATAATAGGAAAGTTCATTTAACCTTCCTGGTAGGAGAACTAAATAGATTAAAGAAAACAGCTGTGGTCTACTATAATATGTCATTGGATTGTGTAAACTAACCTTTTGGAACCCACCTCCAATATTGGACTTAAAATCAATTTGTCTTGCTTAACTGAAAATTACAACTAAACCAATAAGCTGTTATTGCATTCGAAGTTCACAGCAGAAGCAGCCTTGGGCCAGATCTCGGCTTGTGGTCTCATGCAGCCTCCTGATCCTCAGGCAATTCTGCCAGGCCAGCCTGCAGCCATCTGGCCATCCTTGGCCAAGTCTCCAAGCAGAACAGCGTCAGCTGTCTCATAATGTGACCTCAGTGGCAGGTTTTCTCCTCACTTTCTCCGCAGAATTGAATGAAATTGACCCACTTTGAATGGAGAATCTCACAGTAATACCTGAAGGAAGGACATGTAGATAGCAAATGAATTATCACCTGCATTCCAGTCTTTCTTGCTTGATGAAGTTGGTGAGTTTTCACTTACATAACATAGGCTGGGAGAATATCAGTGGAATATTGGTCTTATTTCCAAGAGAAATCAGTGGGAAAAGCAAGGAAAGTGTTACGTGAACTAAAGAATCCTTTTGTTCGTGATATTCTTCCAGTGCCTTGTGTCTGCCAGAATGTTTTTATTCTCTTCAGCTATTCATTAAACACATATTGAGCGTATGGTGTGCCAGGCACAGTTCAAGGCGCTGGTGTTACAGTCCTGAACACAACTGCCATTGTCCTGCTCAAATCATGATAAAAGCCTTACAGAGGATTGAAACAGTGACCTACCAGAGAGTGACCAGATTGGTGGCTGAAGAGACAACATTTAGGCTGGTGCAGGCTGGACCCAGGTCATATAGGACTTTATTGGATCCCGCTTAGTTCACACAGCAGTCCTGAGATGTAGGCAGGACTGGTAGTAAGTCGTGGAAAATAAAGCAGATATTTAGTGGTAAGTCTGAGATCAACCCCAGTCTTCCCTTCTCAAGCTCTCCGTTGTGATGTTAAACAGGCAGGAGATGGACCTAGGCTATTATCTAGAAAAGTTCTAAACCCTTTATACACCTAGTGGGTGATGAATGTCTACAATCCCAGCAACATGGAGGCTGAGGCAGGAGGAGGCAAGTTAAGAGGCCAGCCTCAGCAATTTGGCAAGATCCTGTCTCAAAGGGACTGGGAATGTAGCTCAGTGGTAAATGTCCCCTGAGTTTAATCTCCAGTACTAAATAAATAAAGTCTAAATGTGTACACCAATCATGTAGCTATCTTGTTAAAATATAGATTCTGGTGGTGGTAAGAGGTGTGTGGACCAGTGGTAGAGGCCCTAGATTCAATCCCTAGCGTTAAAAAAAAAAAGAAGAAAGAAAAAGGACATGGATTCTGATTCTGAAGATCTGGAGTGAATTCAAAGATGCCACATTTCTAGGAAGCTCCCAGTTGTGCAGTTGGTACTGAGTGGCAGGACTTAACACCTTCCTGGGCAGCTCTTGTCATGCGCGTGCCAGGCTAACAGAGATGATGGTATCTGCTAAAGCCACAGGGTGAACTGTCCATTTCCTAAGTTCTCTCTTCAAAGGAAAACTGACTTAGATAAAGGGGAAGCTGAATTTCTAAACCAAGTTGAAAGGGAAATAATGTGGTTTAGTTGACGTTGATTTTAACTTTTCATGGTTATTATTTTACTTTATTGTTAAAAACTAACCACTGAAAGTGTGACAGGCCATTTTCATCAAATAATTACGTCTTCCTTGGTGTTAAGTTTTCGTCACTGTGAGCAAAGTACCTGACAGGAACAATGCAGAGGAGGAAAAGCTTATTTTGGCTCATGGTTTCAGAGGGTGAGTCCATGGTGGGCCAGCGCCATTGCTCTGGGCCCTTGGGTGAGGCAGAACATCATGGCAGGAGGGCCTGGTGGAGGAGCACTGCCCCACTCATGGCTCCCGTGAAGCCGAAAGAGAAAGGGCCTGCAGGGAAGATGAACCCTTCCAGGGCTCATCCACAGTGACCCACCTCCTCCAGCCGCAACTCTCCTGCCTACAGTTATCACCCACTTGGTCCATTCAAAATAGGGTGGACTGGGTAGGTGACACTGCTCACAATTCAATCATTTCACCTTCGAACATTCCTGCATGACAGGACATATCACATCCAAACCATAACATCCTTTATCAGAAGCTTGTCCCTGTGTAAGAGAACTTCTTGGGGCTGGAGCGGTGGCACAGTGGTTACAGCGCTTGCCCAGCATGCACGAGTACACGAGTCCAAACCTCAGCACCACATACACAACGAAGTCGTGAGGCAACAAAGGCCACATGAAAAACTAAATAAAATTCTTTTTCTCTTTCTTTCTCTCTCTGTCCCTCTCTCCTTAAAAGAAGAAAGAAAAAAAAGGAGAGATCCATACATGGGTTTGTCCCTGCACAGCATTCGTACATCAGCTGGATTTGCGCCACAGCCTCTGCAGTCAACACGGTTCTAGCACCTTCCTTTTGTGTGATGTACAGAAGTTGACCATAAAACTTTCAGAATGATTTTCCTTTTTTTTTTTTTATTGTGCCAGGGTTGGAATCTATGGGTGCTTAACCACTGAGCAACATCCCCAGACCTTTTTAAAATTTATTTATTTTTTATTTTGAGACAGGGTCTTACTAAGTTGCTTAGGACCTCACTAAGTTCTTGAGGCTGGCTTTGAACTTGGGATCCTCCTGCCTCAACCTCCCACATCACTGGGATTACAGGCGTGTGCCACTGCACCCAGCTTACAATGAATTTTCAAGGAAATACAGATACCAATTCTTCACATAATGTTCTTCAAATACCTTGTCTTAGCTAGATATTTCAAACATTTGAATTCAAGAATTAACTTTTTATTTTAAAAAGACACAGTGAGAATCAATTTAATTTTTCATCTGGTTTTTATTTTTCTGACAGTTGTGTTTGTGGTGCGGGGGTTTAGAACCTGGGTCCTCATGCATTCCAGGCAAGCCCTCTATTGCCGAGCCAGCACTCCAGCCCCCAACATTGGCTTTAAATGTATCTAATCAACTAGCTGTGAAAGTGCTAATATTAAAAAAAAAAAACAACTTTTTTTGGGGGGGTGATTCTGAGAAACCCAGGGCCTCCCCCACATGCTAGGAAAGCACTCCACCACTGAGTTACATGAACCCCAAAACAAAAATTTCCATTCTTATGAAAGCAAATCAAAATTCTATACTTATTTAATAGATCTGATTTCAGATAACTTGACTGTTTTGGGGGGAAAAATGGAATATTCCTTACAAGACCAAAAAAAACTACTGAGGGAATTCAAAGGAACATATTATAGATTCTGAAAGGAAGAATGATTAGTGTTTATTAAGTGTATGCTGTAAATCAGACTTCATGCTTTAAGTAGATGAACTTGTAAATCAGCAACCCTCTGCAAGGGAGGATTTTAGGTATTGGCATGGGCAGAAGAGATCACCGGATATCCTCTTAATGGAATGCTTGTTCTTTGTAAGGTGTGTACACTTCTTCCTATAGGTCACTTTACAACCACATCGAGGGAGAAGCTGACTTAGAAGGGCTGGGTGTGGTGGAGCACACCTGTAATCCCAGCTATTTGGGAGTCTGAGGAGGAAGTATCACACGTTCAAGGCCAATCCTGCCAATTTATCGAGACCATTTCTCAAAATAAAAAAATAAATCAACTCATAGGAAACTTAATGTGTATATTTCCTGCCTTGCTATGCAATGATTCCTATCCATGAGAGTGCAAATGAATTTTTTCCTGTTGAGGATAAGGTCAAATGCCATTTGAACAGGTTTTAACAATTTGTTCATTCTCTCGTGAAGTACAGTCTTTGACACATGTTCATTTTGTATCTCAGAGTCACCAATTCCTACTCTATAGATGCTAAAAAAAGTTTTAATTCCGTTTCATTTTTGTTTGGGGGTTTTTTGTTCAGTATCGGATTGAATGCAGGGGTGCTTAACCACTGAATCACATCCCCATTTTTTATTGTTTTGAGACAGGGTCTCACTAAGTTGCTGAAGCTGGCTTTGAACTTTTTCGATCCTTCAGCCTCAGCCTCCTGATCCGCTGGGACTACAGGTGTGTGCCATCATGCCTAGCTTAAATTTCTTATGTACTATATTTTTATAAGGTAGATACTATCGACAGGCCCACTTTATAGATGAGAAAACAGACTCATCTTCTAAAGACCACAAATCTGCTAAGCAGAGGAGGTAGGATCAAACTCGAGTCCATCCTCTTAGTCATCTTGCCAATACTGTTTCTTTCCATCAAAGAAGATCCAAGAATGTCTTCAGCAATGAAGGCTTTCCTGGAGTAAGTTCTAGTTTTCCAAAAAGACTCAGTTGAAAGAATAACACTACTGTTCACATTACTTTAGAGAACACACACACACACACACAGTAGCCAGGCCCAATGGTGAACAACTGCAATCCCAAACTTGGGAGGCTAAGTCAGAAGAATTGCAAATTTGAGGCTAGCCATGGCATCTTAATGAGACCCTGTCTGGGGATGCAGTTCAGTGGTAGAGTGCCCCTGGGTTCAATCCCCAGTACCATAGATAACTACATGTATACATACATACATACATACATACTTCAATGGCTACCCTACAGAAAAAGGAGATTAATATTCATTCATCATTTCTGAGTGGACAATGGGAAAAGTTGTTTTCTACAAGTTACCCTTCTTTTTTTTTAATTTTTTATTTTTGAACAACCTTACAAGATTTTAACAAAATAATATAAAATGTGTATAAAATGTGTATATATTCTGGATATTGCAATTATCCCCAGGAGTGCCCCCCCACAAGTTACCCTTCTTAATTCTCATAACAGCCCCAAGAGGTCAGCTTTATCTCACCATTATACCCCAGCTTCCTAGTCAGATTTTTCTCTTTCCTTCAGTAGTCTCCAGTCTCTTCTTAAGACCTACAGTTTTACCACCTTATCTTTACTAAAACCCTACCAAAATTCTTTGGAGAATTAAGGTACCCAGAATTTCATATTAGTAATACTGGAGAGAACAAGATGATTTGGATATACTTGGTTTAATGTCATGCCTGCAAACAGGTCACAAAATGAGGTAATAAAATGGCATCTGCCACATCTAACTTCATTTGTTAACAAATACAGCGTGCACTACGGCAACTCTGGGCTCGCTCTATGGTCAAGCCTGCCTTCAGTCAGACAAGTCATTTGAAGCTGATATCTAATGTTTTCTGATCTCCAGTCAACAACAGAACATGTTACTACTTCAATGAGCTCAGAATTCTTTAGTGATCTCAGTTGTGAATAGGCTGCTAGCCACAGTTTTGTCCGCAGTTTAACAAATGAAACAGAAGAGAGCCTGAGGGCTCTGTTGTCAGTCCATTTCTCTTAGTACCCTGATTTTTATTGCTGTGTCAAACTTGATCCTTAAGGGCAGGAGCAGTGGCTCAGCCGTACGCACTTGCCTGGCATGTGCAAGGACCTAGGTTCAAACCCCAGTACCACATACACAACTAAGTGTTGGAGCAATGAAAACCAGATGACAAACTAAACAAAATTGATTCTCTCTCTCTTAAAAAAAAAAAAAGATAAAAAACCTTGATCCTGGAAATCACTATCAGTAATTCCTTGCTTTTAGGAAAGAAACAGTCATGTGAGTTACATCTGTTTTTCTTTTTCTTTTTCTTTTTTTCTTTTTTAGGAGAGAGTAAGAGAGAGAGAAGGAGGGCTGGAGCGGTGGCTCAGCGGTTTTGGCATTTGCCTGGCAAGCACAAAGACCCAGGTTCAAATCCCAGCACCACTTACACAACTAAGTGTTGGAACAACTAAGGCCATGTGAAAAACTAAATAAAGTTGTTTCTCTTTCTCACTGTCCCTCTCTCTTTAAAGAAAGAAAGAATCCATTTTATTTTTTTTTTCATCTGGCCTTTGTTTCTCCAACACCTAGTGACCAGGCAAGTGTTCCAACCACTGAGTCATGGCTCCAGCCCTCCCTATCTTTTTTTTAATTTATTTTTTTAGTTGTAGATGAACAGAATATCTTTATTTTATTGATTCATTTTTATGTGGTGCTAAGAATTGAACCCAGTGCCTCACACATGCTAGGCAAGCGCTCTGTCCCTCTGTCACTGGGCTACAACCTGAGCCCTCTCCCTATCTTTTTTCTTTTTTTTTTTTTTGAGAGAGGGACAGTGAGAGAGACAGAGAAAGAGAGAAACAACTTTATTTAGTTTTTCACATGGCCTTAGTTGCTCCAACACTTAGTTGTGTACGTGGTGCTGGGGTTTGAACCCAGGTCCTCGTGCTTGCCAGGCGAGCACCAAAACCGCTGAGCCACCACTCCAGCCCCCTCTCCCTATCTTTTTAAGATTACAGTTGACATTATCAACTACAGTATTCACTGTTTTCTATGTAAGGACCCATGTGATAAGTTTTTCTCAGTCTTGGTGTAGTA